>SDVV010014064.1:0-14910 GCA_016164225.1 Gammarus roeselii | reverse complement strand
ATATATCTGTACTTTAGGGAAACACTTGGTAATTCCATTTATTTATTCACTTTAAATAACGTACAATTTATATTTTTCTACACCAGCGGAACCATGGAGCGAATTACCATGTCATAGTTAGTCTAAGGAAAACAAAAGTGAATATTTGACCACGCACAGTGGCAATCATGGCTTTGCGGGACGAAGTTTCACACGTGGAGTACTATCAGAAGGTGCCTGCCGATGTACCAATCAATAGTTAGTTCGTCCAAAGCGACAACCATGAAGCTGGCCACCTCCTCCAAGAAGAGGCGGAAAATCGACATCAGAAGCATGAGCGAATATTCCCTTCTGTCGAAGAAGCTGTTGGACAAAATGGAACAAAGAGAGAGAGCCATAAAAGTCAACTCAATGAGGTCCAATGCAAACGAAATCACGGATTTAGCAGTCAGAAACTGTACGCTAAGAAATGTAAGCCCTCACAGCAGTGATCAGAGGTGGATGTCTTCTTTCAGAACAACCACGGCTAGAGAAAGTCTGTGGTTCCACAATTCCGGTGCAGGCGGCGATTTTACTGAACCTGATCGAAAATCAAGGTGTGGCAGTGGTGCCAAAGACCATACTGGCAAAACAATATACAGCGGAAGCTCGGAATCGATGTGTTCGGACTACTCTTCAGAAAATAGTAGCGAATTAACTTCGTCAAGTGACGATTCAGAGGAACAGTCCACCTGCAACGACTCGAGTTATGAGTCTTTGTTAAAAAATGGCAGTAATGAAGGTGCGTTCCCGAAGTGGAAAATCAGATACCCAGGCTTAGTGACCATGACCTTGGATGCTGCAAAGCTGAGGGTGAGTTTGATAACCGAAAATGTAAACATATCATCATTTCTGTAGAGTAACGTGCACTAGGGTAGCTCACGCTGAACATCTATCATTAACTGATCCAATTACTGTGCTTCCATTTTTTGGGGGTTATCTAAAAAAAAATTCAATCGGGGTTAGAAGTTGCGTTGAAACGATCAACCGCAATTTTTCATAATTTAATTATAAGACTCGTCGGTAAAAATATATTCATGTCATATTATATGAGAAGAATAAAATGGATCGCTTTAAGACGCACGAATTACTTGGCAGGTGTTGGCCGTTCACGCATTTGCTGCAAGTCGTGTTGCGCACAGAGATGGCAGAGTTTGCCCTTACGTATCGCAGTTTGGGCGCAGGCTCAACAACTTGTAACCAAGAGAGGATAAAAGATACAGCTTATGATGTCAATTTCGTGGAGAAATGAACGATGCGTTGCCAGCGTTTACTGCAAACGGTTGATGGAGTGTATAAAGAGATGATAAGTGAGCTGTTTGGAGTGTAGCTCTCTACGCAAAACAATACTCTTAAGCAGAATAGTTTCTCATTCATATTCAATAGTTTACAATTTCCATTTAAATTCTAGCGGCTGGCCTACGTATTATCCTAGATTTATTCTGAGTTATTTTGCAACTTTTATGTACAAAAGCGAAATAAAATCCGTTTATGGTTAGTCGATGACCGAAAAACAAAAACTCGACTTTACCCACGTGAAATTACCTTATAGAAATTTCTTACAGTACTTTATCCTGACAAAAACTCCTAAAAGGATGATAGCGATTACATTTACGTTGATTTCAAATTTTCGAGTGGAAAATGATCAATGAAGATTTTTCTTAATCAACAAATATGGCTTGATTTGATTGCTCTCAGCAGATTTTATTCCTCCACAAGTCGCACCACTGGCGGGCTCAGTGATCGTTCGCATGAAGTAGATGACACCGATGCGTGACGTTATCAACCATCCTTGCGTGACGTCATCAACCATTGTTTACGGCATCACAAACCCTTGCGTGAGGTCATCAACCATTGTTAACGGCATCACAAACCCTTGCGTGACGTCATCAACCATTGTTTACGGCATCACAAACCCTTGCGTGAGGTCATCAACCATTGTTTACGGCATCACAAACCCTTGCGTGACGTCATTAACCATTGTTTACGGCATCACAAACCCTTGCGTGAGGTCATTAACCATTGTTAACGGCACCACAAACCCTTGCGTGACGTTGTGGGTCATTGTGGATGTCATCTGAAGCCATTTTAATTACTTATTTGACACATGCAGTCACTTCATGACACCCGTATTTGTCATTTGCACAACGTAACATCGTCTCACTCCAAATCCTTTTATCACATTTAACGTGATTTTCTCTCAATTCACGAGTTTCCTTTCCTCTGAATGGGACGTCATTTCATTCACAAGTGTTCTTCTTCAGCCGTGACGTCCTTTCACGTCACCTGATTTTGGTCCCTCAGCACGTGACTTCCCTGAACATGAGCCGCAACCAGCTAACGTCATTGGACGTGGCCTCCCTGGCCTCCCTCCGTGTCCTCGTGTGCCCCCACAACAGCCTCACCCACTTGGCCGTCCACGGGGCCCTCCTCACCCACCTGGACGCCGCCCACAACGGTATGGAGGGGGCAATGGGCTTGCCAAGGTATGTCGATACCCAGATACCATTCAAGGGTGGTACATATATCCAAGATGGACGGACTACATCTTCCATCAACCCTTGCACTCTCTCATTAAAAGACAAGTGCCGTGTCATGAACACTTTTATTTTAACGTATTATTTATTTTAACGTATTTTTAACATATTAGAACGAACAAGAGATATCCACCTCTTGCAGTTCAAAGATTAGGACGTCAAAACCACTTGTCGTAGGAAAATTCTAGGAAGAATAGTTTCTGACGTCACAAATAGTTTCTGACGTCACAAATCGTTTCTGACGTCAAATAAATTCTGACGTCACAAATGGTTTCTGACGTCACAAACAGGTTCTAACGTCACAAATAATTTATGACGTCACAAATGTATCGAAAGCCGTTAGTTTCATTGATCTCAAATTTTCACTAAATTGCACACGTTTACATTAGAAAGGAACAACATGACATGACACTCGCCCTTAAACCCTTTAGCAGGCAAGTAGCTTGTTAGCCATTTTAGTCTCACTCCAGATCATTTTTTTTCATCTCTAACGAACCGACTGCCCTCTAGAGGGTTTCAGTAGCCTGGAGGCTGGATTTGATTTGATCCTCAGTTCCACCAGAGCCTCAACGCGAGTCATAAAAGGCTCCCCCATAGGGCCCGATGATCATGGATTCCAGTAGGCTCGCAAGCCTCAGTGTGCGAAAAAAACGCTCACAAAGTTAGAAAAATTTGAAATTTTTAGCAATGTCAGACGCACGCTGGTGCGCATAAGAAAAACGCTTAGACGAAACGGACCTCCGCTTCCAATCATTTAAAATTTCATGAGTAATATGTACGCACTCAAGTGCGTACATGTAGCATCGTTGAGACTAGTACAAGGTTTACGGCTACACGGACAAAGTCAGCTCCGACAGGAACGCAACAAAATGTTTACAGCTATGCGGTCTAGTAAGTGGAGATACAATTTAGTTATTCAGGTAAGAAAAAGACTCAGACAAAACGAATCCCCGCCTCCAACCACTCAGAACACTATGAGTAATGTGCACGCACGCCAGTGCGCACAGATAGTATTGTCGAAAATGGTACAAGGTCATTGGCTGCACGGATTACATCAATTCCAACCGCAACGCGTCCCAAGGTTTACAGTTACGCAGTCCAGGTCAACCACAGAAGCTACAGATGGTCCGTGCACGCGCGAGCGAGCACAGACTGAAGAAAAAACACCTACTCATAAAATCACAAATCACATTCTCTAGCATTATTATACACGACAAAATTGCTGATCGTGAAGAAGAAAGTAAGGGCAGGGTCGTCACGGGCAGAAAAACTGCCCAGATTATTGATTTCACACTCATTGTTTAGGGGGATAAGGTATGAGGGGGGCAGAGGTCCCTTGCGTCCCAATAGAGCCTGACAAATCCCGGACGGTAACTCAAGTCCCCCGGTCTTCCCGAGCTCCCTGGGTCCCTCGAGACCGCTCATCTCAGCTCATCTCGGCTTGTCTCGAATCATTTCGGCCAGTCTCGGCTCGTCGCGACCAACTCGACTCGCCTCAACATGTTTCGACTGATCTCGACGCACCTCGACCAACCTCGGCGCGGCTTTCCCCCTCTGCGCTGTAATCATGTGGACTGTAATAATAAAAATTTTCACTCAAGCATTTTAGGGTGGGAGGGGGGTGGCAGAGGTGTCTCGGGTCCCAAAAGAGCCCAATGAATCCTGGAGGATAACCCAAGTCCCCCGGGTTCTCAGAGTGCTTCGGGTCACCTCGTCTCAGTTCATCTCGGCTTGTCACGAATCATTTTGGCCAGTCTCGGCTCGTCGCGACAAACTCGACTAGCCTCAACATGTTTTGACTGATCTCGACGCACGAGGACCAGCCTCGACGCGACTCTCGCCCTTTGTGCCAGTAATCCGCGGAGTGTAATACTTAATTGTTCTACTTAAGCATTTCACATATATACATTTTTCTGTGTATGGGTTTCACAGCGTGGATTTCTCAAAGGGTCCTTCAAAGGGAGCCAAAGGGTTTCAAGGGTATTCCAAAGGGCCCCGGAAGGGCCCAAGTGGGTCCCCTCAAATCCTCCTGGTCTTCCAAGTCCCCCGGGTACCCCAGGTCCCGCGCGTCCCACGAGTAGCCCTCCATTCCCTGGGTCACCTAGTCTAAACCAGCCTCTGGTCGTCTCAACTCGTCGCCTCGCCAGTCGACTTGTCTCCACTCACCTCAACCTGAATCGACTCGCCTCGTCCCCTCCACGCACAGTGCCATTCAAGACTTTCACTCTCTGAGATCAGCATCAACATTATTTCACCATTTAGCCATCAAAACGCCTAGCTGTACTTGGACATTTATTAGGCGCCCGGAAGAGCGCAATTTCTCCCACCGTTGGTCGGACTAGACTAACTAACACACCGCATAGTACACCTAGGGCCCCTGCGGGGGTCTAACGATACATAATTATATAACTAATCCTAAATTGATCACAATGAAAGACGGGCACAGATAAATAATAGAGCTCACGAAGTAAGAGATACTAAAATAAAATGTTAATGATCTATAAAATGAATAATTATCCATCCACCCCAACCGGGAGGGGGGAGTAAAGTTGCATCGATTTCTATACTTTAAATAAATTGGTCAGTTCTGTTGTCGTTACTCATCGTCAAAGGACTATTGAGAGGCTGTTACAGATGATACATTTCCAATATTAGCTTGGTATTTAACATTGGTATTTAGTTCTATTTTATTAATTTTCTACAGATATAGCAATAGACAATACGCGCACCTCACACTCCTTTCATACTGCACTCGCACTCAGACAAACCTAGCCCGCTGGTGTTGAAGGGTCCAGCCAGGAGACACCCACCCATACACATGTTTGGTCAGGAGTGAGGTTCAGGATTAGTATCAGCAGCAGGGCCCCGACACTAATGGTTTACCCTTGCTGCGTCATACAAACCGGGCACTCCACACCCACGATCATCCCGTTTCACAACGAGACGCCAAGGACGAGAAAGCACATCAGCTGGGGCAGCGTCAAAACACATCCATTCGCAACCATTCTCCACTCATGCCTATCCATTGCCCGCACTCTTGCTACTTCCGCACTTATGACTCTACATCCTCAAGCCTGCTTCGCGCCGTCCATCCACCCAAAGTTTGGTCTACCTCTAGGCCTATTTCCATTCACCTCCGCTTCCATCTCCCTTTTCCCCTATTTCCGATCGTCCATCCAACCTGATCATGTGCCCGAACCATCTTAGAACACGTGAATCTACTCTGTCCTCCAAATTGTGTGGCATCCTATACAAAATTAGAAATTGTCTTACGACTCCTGCTAAAAGTTGTGTTGGATGGATGATTATTCTTTTTATAGATCATACACACTTTATTTCAGGATTTTATTATTTCTTCTTTCTTGGGCTCTATTTTTCTCTGCCCTATTTTCATGGTGATAAATTTTGCATTTGTTATTATTATATATTTAGAGGTTGGTTGAAACAAGTTGACCCAGAGAAGTAGGGTACTCGTGGGACCCGCGGGACTCGGGTTTCGGGAACCCGGAAGACTTGGAAGATCAGGAGGATTCAGGGGGACCCACTTGGACCCCTTGGGACACCATTGAGACCCTTAGGGACCCTCTTGAGAAAATGTGGGACCCTCTTGAAGCCCCTTTGAGTCCTGGAACCTCTGCATCCCCCCAACGCTGTAAAACCTATACACAGAGGAATGGATAAATGCGGAGTGCTTGAGTAGAGAAATTAGTTATTACAGTCCATAGCATTGCTGAAGCAGAGGGGTAGAGCCGCGTCGAGGCTGGTCGAGGTGCACCGAGATCAATCGAAACATGTTGAGGCGAATAGAGTTGGTCGCGACGAGCCGAAACTGGCCGAAATGATTCGAGACAAGCCGAGATGAGCTGAGACGAGGGGTCTCAGGGGACCCGGAGAGCTCGGGAAGACCCAGGGGACTTATGTTACCCTCCGGGATTGGTCGGGCTCTATTGGGATCCAAGGAACCTCTGCCCACCCCCACCCTATCCATTTAAACAATGAGTGCGAAATAAATAATTCGAACAGGTTTTCTGCCCGTGACGAACCTGCCCTCACTTTCTTCACGATCCACAATTTTGTCATGTATGATATATAATGCTAGTGAATTTGCGCGGGAGTTTCTGTTTGTGATTTTGTGAATGTGTTTTTTCTTCAGTTTGTGCTCGCTCGCGCGTGCATGGGCCATATGTAGTTTCTGGGGTTGACCTGGACTGCGTAGCTGTGAATCCTGTGACGCGTAGTGGTTGGAGTGAAGCCGTAGACCTTGTACAAATTTCGACGATACTATCTGCGCAGTGGTGCGC
The DNA here is from genome assembly GCA_016164225.1 of Gammarus roeselii. NCBI lineage: Eukaryota > Metazoa > Arthropoda > Malacostraca > Amphipoda > Gammaridae > Gammarus > Gammarus roeselii. Next base: position 8,054 of record SDVV010014064.1, on the reverse strand, counting down.
GTGCATATTACTCTTGGAGTTCTGAGTGGTTGGAGGCGGGGATTCGTTTCGTTTGAGTCTTTATCTTACCTGAATAACTAAATTGTACCTCTACTCAACCAGACCGCGTAGCTGTGAACATTGTGTTGCGTTGCTGTCGGAGCTGACTAACGCGCGTAAATATTACTCTTGAAGTTTTAAATGATTATAGGCGAGGATTCGTTTCGTCTGGATCTTACCTGAATAAATGAAGTGTACTGTAGCCGACCTGGACCACGTGGCGGTCTAGGTCGTGTTGCGTTGCTGTCGGAGCTGACTTTGTCTGTGTAGCCATAAACCTTGTACAAGTCTCGACGATGCTACCTGTACGCACTAGCGTGCGTACAGATTACTCTTGAAGTTCTAAATGGTTGGAAGCGGAGGTCCGTTTTGTCTAAGCGTTTTCTTATGCGCACCAGCGTGCGTCTGAAATTGCTAAAATTTCCCAATTTTTCTAACTTTAAAAGCGTTTTTTTTCTTTCTCGCACACTGAGGTGTGCGAGCCTAATGGAATCCATGATCATCGAGCCCTACGGGGAAGCCTATTATGACTCGCGTTGAGGCACTGGTGGAACTGAGGATCAAATCACAATCAAAATCCAGCTAAAAGTATTTTGTACTATAGCCTTATTCATCCTTTTCTGGCGTGATGTGTGAACGTGTCTGCGTCTACCTACAACACAAACTTAAAATCTATCGTTCCTACTGAAAAGCGTGTCATCAGCGTGTCATCAGAACACTATCGCATGAGTAGAGTATGTCACCAAAACAGCCCATTTCGATTCGGGCTAATTACTTTGGGTGTCCGACTTGGCCACTATATATCTCGGACATTGTAATTATTAATTACTATTGGAGTCAAGTTGATTACATTTGGGTAAATTCGATTACTTTTGGGGACCTGAGTCAGATAACAGGCCAAAGAGGCTTACGGTTGACTTACGGCTGGGTTACGGTCGGAACAGGTGACTTATCCAGACGGACGGACAGCTTACGGATTATTCGTTTGTTATTCCATTGCATGTCATGTTGCATTTATGCATTTTCATGCTAAGCCTCTGAATATTTAGGGGTATTGATGAAATACATTCATAAGATTTTTTATTGATAATAAATATAACAGTTACATAATTATTTACATGCAGTATTGAAGGGTAAAACTAAACGCAGTTCCTGCTGGCACGAATGTTGATTTCCGGACATGTTCATGATGAATTTTTCAACCTTGGTATAATATCTACGTCGTTCATTAGTGATCAATTTACACGTGGCATAGATTCAATTCGTCGAATGTTATTTTCTGCGATTGTATTATCAGTACTCTTGCGCGCGGTTTTAGTTACTCTTGCAGTAACTATTTCTTTCGTTTTCTCTGTTGTGAGCTATTGGACGCAGAAAAAGATATAAAATAAACAGGTGACTGAAACACTCTTTCAAAAGGAGAACGAACTCGTTATGGATTATTTTCAAGAGGCAAATTATTTGCTCAGTCTGAATAGGATTGTCTATATCAATGGAAGCATTTCGTTATAATTCTCTCGCTATACTAAAGTAGGTGAGATTGCACTTTCATGTTAAATACATGTTTACATCAGTATCATCACCCAAGAGTATAATTGACTATTAGAAGGCTTGTTGGGAGGTTGTTCCAGGATTTGGTCCAGTGATCGAAAAAGCTCTACAGGCACTTTCTGTATTCCATCTATTTATTTCATATGTATATAATATCTATAGGAATAGTATGGTTTATTAGTTTGGCAGTTGGCGGGTTGATGTATATATTTCTTAGGATGCAGTAGCTTCGTTACGAGATTCTGTATACTCCATACGCATTATCCAGGTTTGAACCAGATATATCGGTGTTCCATTGACGCGGTGCTCCAATAGCGAGTAAAGCTGAACGATAAGGATTTATTGTAAGTTATTATATTGTGTTATGTTTACCTAGAAATGATCGTTTGATTTATGTTGAATTTTATTGGTTTTTGTAATTTTGAATAGTTATCTCATACAGTCATAGGATTTTTTAGGATATTTTAGGTTTACATCGTCCATGTAGCACATTATTTTAGGCATAATTTGGTCAGTTATTGCATCATTCATCTTATTTTATTATAACTTGACTGTTTTAGTATATATTCATTCAGTTTTGTATATTCTTTCTACAGTTTCAATCTCCTATGCAAGGTATTGGGTATTTTATAGAATTATAGGAACATTACGTTTGTATCTGCAATGTAGAACATTATTTCAGGTATAATTTGGTTAGATATTGTATATTTTTATTGTTTTATACATTTTTTTACATCCTGGTACAATTTTTGACGTGGATATTATAGATATAGGAGATTCCATTTGTTACAAACTTGGTCTTGTTGTTACTTTATTGTATATATAGTGTAGGAACATACTTCAATGTTTTGGACGAGTTAGAGAGTCCCCTAGGATAAAACTCGTTGTGTTTATTTTCATTTGTATAAGTAGACCGTTGTACTATGATGGATACCCTAGTGTATTACATTTTTCAATATCGGTTAGGGCAGAGTAGAGAATCTTATTTTGGAATTTTTATAGATGTTGTTGTACGATTTTTTTCCAGGATAATCATACGAATGGATGTTGAAGAGGTGTAAATCCGTACTGCATCTTTGTGGAATTTCGTCATTGATCCCCAACAAGTGTTTAGTTTAACGTTTTAGAAGACGATTTTCTGGATGGATGGGTCATGGCGTAGAGGCGGCTTACACTCTTTGGTGGTCATTTGGAGTTCGTCCAAGTTCAAGGTGATTTTGTAAGTTCTTGTGGATGTCGGTCTTTACTTCCATGGGTTTGTTAGAGAGGGTATCCGACAAGCTGCTGATCGTTGTAGTGATTTACTTAGGTTATCAGTGAACAGAAGCCCAGCTTTTTATGGCCATACACGCTTTGAGATCCATGTCAGGCCCATTCTTGACCACTGTACCTGTGTATAGATTCTTGGTTATGTCCAAGATGTGACTTTACTCGGCGTTGTTCAGAGATGATGGACTAAACAGATGCATGGTATGGCTGAGGTATTGTACCATGACAGGGTGTTACCTCTAGATTTGTTATATATCAGTGGTAGATTGCTGAGAAGTGACCTAGTAAAGCATTGTAGAGTTCGTTGTTATGACAGTGGGCTTGGATTTTGTCCTACTTGAGGCATAGCATCAGTTAGGTCTAGGAATTTGTTATAGATTTGAACGGATACCGTAATATTATTATTTAACACCTTGGGAGTTAAAGTACATGATTTTTTATATTTTTATTAATTACAAGATCGGCAATGCATATCGGCATCATGTATTGATTGACCATACACCTTCCATATTGGTGTAGGATTTAACATCTGGGTGTGGTAGGATAAACCGTGTATAATAGTTAATAAATGTTGCTTAGACCATAGTAGGGAAACTTACTTAGCCATTTTATTGCTGTTATACGTTTTTGAACGGTCATCATAGGAATATATCTGTATTTGATATAAATTTGCCTAATTTATTGGAATGTTGGGTGTAAAATGCGCTTAATTGGATGTAATGATCCAAAATTTGGTATGTTTTACCTCTCGACATTGAATTTGGGTCTGATTCCAAATCGTCTTCGAGAACTAATCTACCGGATTTATGTAGAGTGTTAGTGTTAAAATTCTTCAATAATTTAATGTACACCTCAATTATGTTATCCGCTCGCATGTCTTTACTAGATGCTTATTCCCGCATGTCATACTTTTATAAATGTTTGTGATCAGTTTGCAGTTCATACACTTAAAAGTTATTGATCAATTCAGGCTTTGTTATGAGATTGCGTTCCAATTCAGAATATCTGACTTATTCGAGCATTCACCAGATCCACTGTAGCATTTTTTACTATAGGTTTGTAATGTAGAGGGGCTGTAAGCCTATCCCATCCTAACCTATCCTAACCTAATCTAACCAAGGATTATATTTTCACCCCGTTTTTATACTTATATCATGTATTTCTTCCTTGCTTTGAGCTTTATTCATATCAAATCTATCCACTTGACTGTAGTTTTTAACAATCTTTACCAGTTTATGTACCTACATATATATATTTTTCCCTTTGCTTGTTACAAGTCCAGAAATATCGACTAGTTGCAAGTAATGTTAGGTGATCGCTCGTTAGTAGACTGTTTTGTTCAGAACGTTTATGTAAGCTTACCGCATATGTCAGTGATTGTTATGGGTGGTAAAGCGTTAGCAAGTTTCATGTATGGTTTTACTGGTAGATTTTTTTTTTGTAGTGTTGGATGTGTTGCTCATACCATTTTCGTCTATTATAACGAATATTGAATAAATTCACTCTAACATATTTAAAACAGATATGTGATGTAAGGTCCGCAGTCAACAAGATTTAGGATATAAACCATGTCTAAGGTACATAATTAGTTAAATATATATCAATGTTCGACAACATAGATCAAATATCAGTGAATGCCATTCACAGCCAGATGCATTAATACCTAACCTAACCTATTCTAACCAATAGTAATGCAATTTTATTCGAGTTTAATGCTTATGAATGATATTGATATGCATGAAACTCTCCACTTTGACTGTATATTTAACATATCAAAAGCAGTTTGAACACACTTCTCCAATTTGATCCAGCAAATATACTTTTGCAGATGTTTAGATTCCAGAATTTTATCGATACCTCCATTACATGTTTGGATGAGACTCAGCAGGTAGGATCCATGAGAACAAATTCACTTCATTTGTTGCAAGAATTTTTAATGTGGATCAGTTATACGTGACGTTAAGTTCAAAGATCTAATCATCCTCTCCTAACCTAGCCTAACCAATATTAAAAAAAATCATTCAAGTTTGATGGTTATGTATGGTATGTAGTCATTCGTTTATGCAATGTACATATCAAATTCCACCCCATGGTTATATTTTACGTAGCTTTTTCTTTAATATCACACACCATGTACACACGTACACGCATTTATACGCATATACAGGGTCGGTGCCAGCATATGCCGGCATATTATTGGCGTATACAGGGTTGGTGCCGGCATAATTCAGGCGTATACAGGGTTGGTGCCGGCATAATTCAGGCGTATTCAGGGTTGGTTACGGCGTATGCCGGCATAATGTTGGCGCATACAGAGTTGGTGCCGGTATATGCCGGCATAATTTAGGCATATACAGGGTTGGTGCTGACATATGTCGGCATAATGTTTGCGTATACAGGGTTGGTGCCGGCGCAATGTAAACACATACACACATTTGTATGCATATACATAGTCGGTTAACATCTGTAGCATTATATCTCTGATCTGTTTTTTTTTCATCAGAACAAAGTCCCTTGCTTTTATTACAAGATATTTAATGTGGATCAGCTTCACGTCTTGTTAGGTACCAAGAATTATGTATTATCGATCGAGATTTCCAGCTTCTGTATGATTTTTTCAGTGTTTTAGGATTTATGCATAACAATTATCTCCACTTGACTCTACATTTTGATCTATCCTTTGCAGTTTTTATACACACTTACAATTTTGATCTAGAAAATTTAATCCATTTTTCATTTGTAAATTACATCGTTTGTTTGATTGTTTTAGCTATTTTCATATGATTCTTGTTTTTTTTAACACAAATTTATATCACTTTCACCTATGTTATTCACACCCATCAAAAACCTAACCTAACCTTATGTATGGTATTCAGTCATTGATGTATTCATATGAAGCCCTCCGCACGACTCTAAATATCACTTTAACATATACGTTATTTATTTCGTTGTCACTTTCGACCCATATTAGTTAGCAGAGAGGCCCCATTTTCAAAGTTAGATGGATTAAATATTACAAGTATTTCATATTTGTTTCCAGCTTCATACAATCGGATAAATGGTCTCGCACTCGGTTAACCTAATTTACTTCAATAGCTCCTGTCACTACATCCTTTGACAACTTGCACCTCTGATTTGCCTTTTCTTTCCTATAATTTTCATATTCTTGACAATGACTTCGTTTCAGATGTCGCCACACATTACTGTTGGATTTATGTTTTTTAAATTTTATTCAATTTTTTTGCACAGATTACAGGCCCCGTTACCCCATCACTTTCGACCAAACGGCTTCTCAAGCTATACCCCATCCTTCCACAACAGATCCACAAACTTGTCTGAGCAAGATCTGATCGGACTCTGATTTATATCCTACCAATCTTGATCACATCTAGATCATTCACCCCACAAGATAGGTTTATGGCAATGTTTAAATTTGTCATGAGCGACATTCTGAGCTTTGTTTCATACCGTGAAACATATTATTCTACTGATTTCGACAATTCGATGTTACCTACGACTGACATAATGTTTGCAATTCATTGCTTAACCTTTGAGCTTAGGATAATATAAACATTTGATAAAGGATTTCCATGGTTTATTATTAGTTTTATTATTATTATTTACAGACCTTGCTGGCATCATCAATGACATCTACCTTGTTTTTTAATTTGAAACGGCATGGTTCGTTCATCTAACCATACCCATCATCACTATATTTCAGTTTCCTCTCAAAATCTTTCATATACTCTATCATATCTTTGATGCGAATGCCAAAGGCTGTTCTGTTACCGTGAGTCCACAAATGTATTGCTTCTTCTTTTTGAACCTTAATAATTCGAAACTTTTCCACTTCAAAGTCATTTTGATCTTCATCATTGACAAATTTTTTGCATATGATCCAGATTTGTTGTTGTTCATAGGCACAATTTTATTTCCACTACCTCAGCTTTATTGCAGTCATGACGATGATTTTCCACTTGGATCATATAAATTTCGAGATTTGCTTTCTAATTTTACTTAAACTTTGTTACATACGAGTGTAACGCGTCGATATTAATTACACAAAACTGACTTCTTTTTTCCTTCATCCATATATAAATGATATCTCCCACTCTTTTGATTCTTGTCTTACCCATTCTGAGATTGCTGATATTTTCAACACTAGTCAATATTTGTTCGATCCGACTCATATCTTCGGAGATATCTTCTTCCAACACTTGTAAACAAATTGTTGAGGTATAAAGTTCAATTTTTTTTATTCTATGACGAAACGTGCGTGTCCGCTTGATCTCAACGTAACACTGACTCCCTTCGCGGTATACAGCTAGCTATTATATGTTGATTACATATTGTTTTTCGCAAAACATTAGGCCTAACATTGCTCGTCTAGGTCATCAACTGTGTATGTAGGTGTATAGAGCTGTGTATGTATATGTACAGGGCTGTGTACGTATGTGCATGAGTATGTTTAAGCGTATGTACGTGTTACTGAGTTAAAAAAAATATAACAAAAATTTGAAATTCAAATTTTCAATAAAATTTCACCTTTTCGAGGGATAACACCTTGCTTAAGTAGCCAAGTTATCACTTCAATAGACCGATTTCGCTCTGTCATCCCTCGAAAATTCGAAATTTTATAGAAATTTTGAATTTCAAATTTTTGTTAGACATTTTTTTAACTCGTGTAACACGTACATAGTGGAAGTTTCATACATATCAATATCATACATAAGCATCAAACTTGAATAAAAATACATAACTAATGGTTAGAATAGGTTAGGTTAGGTATTAATGCATCTGGCAGTGAATAGCAACCCTTTTTGCATTCATTGATATTTGATCTATGTCGTCGTACATTGATATATATTTCGCTAATTATGTACCTTAGGCATGATTTATATCCTAGATCTTGTTGACTGTGGACCTTAAATCACAGATCTATAGTAAATATGTTAGAGTAGATTTATTTAATATTCGTTATAACAGACGAAAATGGTAGAAGCAACACGTCCGACATTACAACAACAAAAAATCTTATTCTAACAGTGAAACCATAAATAAACATAACATATCGCTGACATTGCGGTGAGCTTACATAAATGTTTTGAACACTACAGTCTACTAACGAGCGATCACCCAACATTACTAGAAACTAGTTGATATTACTGGACTTGTAACAAGCAAAGGGAATATAT
>SDVV010014063.1:0-14911 GCA_016164225.1 Gammarus roeselii | reverse complement strand
ACCAGTATCACAAGATTAGACAAGTGACCAGTATCACAAGATTAGACAAGTGACCAGTATCACAAGATTAGACAAGTGACCAGTATCACAAGATTAGACAAGTGACCAGTATCACAAGATTAGACAAGTGACCAGTACCACAAGATTAGACAAGTGACCAGTATCACAAGATTAGACAAGTGACCAGTATCACAAGATTAGACAAGTGACCAGTATCACAAGATTAGACAAGTGACCAGTATCACAAGATTAGACAAGTGACCAGAATTTCGCATGCAATTATCGCCACTTAATCAAACTAGTGACCGGGATTCCGAACGAAATTACCAACACTAGTGTTCAGCAGAATAGAGTTAACTGGACACGACTTTCAGTTACTTCGTCAGATTTCTGCGAGAAATTTCGGACAAAATACTCTGAGAATGTATCTAAATACAGTAACTGGCCCGACACAGCCTTTTTTTTAAGGAGTCCAGCAGGATAGGATACTGCTACACGGTATCGCACGTGTCTGTCTTGCACACAGATTTACCTTGGACAGGATTCCATGAATTATAGAACCTGAAAAGACACTCATATTTCTAACAGCAATAAGAAGGATGGCAGAGTTCAGCAGTGATACAAGAAATCATTTGGTCATGATGTTAGAATATCGATTAGATTAAATTAGAGGGACAATGCTTTTTTAGTGCACTGGAGTCAATGTCCTTCTGGAACCGAACATGTTAGAATATATCGAATTATTGTATTTTCTCCAAAACGTCGTTGGATGTGCTTTTAATCCTGACATTCATGAGAAGAAGCAGACTGCTTTTAATCCTGACATGCGTCAGAAGAAGCAGACTGATGTGGAAAGCTTCCTAAACCAATCAACAGAAGATGTTTCGGACAGTGACGGGAAGTGACTAAAACCAAACGCAATAAAACACAAAGCGATTAAAACAGATCAGAACGTGTCATGTTTGCTAAGTAATCGTTGATATAGGTTTGAAGGACCGGAATTTTCTAGAGCGGTTGAGATATCAGAAAAGAGGTTTCGTGTAACAAAAAATACGCACTCTGATTATACATATTCCACAACACGTGCAAAATAAAACATTCAGACTATTCTACACGCGATGAAGGACTAGCAAAGAGTGCATTTCAAATACCTAAACATGGTTACATGAAACCAATTTGCTATGGTGTTACACACAGCAATGGCGGCGTTGATGAATCCCGTCACTTACACTCGTTACCTTTAATGAGCGTGTCTGCTATTAACGAGCGTTAAGATGCTTCTCCCTTGTCCCTTATATCACACACCTTAACGATCCGGTTGTTTTTGTGCGCAGTAACAACACAATGATTATTACGCAGACACATCCTTCATCCATTTGATAAATCTGAAGCTAACATCGTATTGCAACACTTAAGAACACGTGACCCTGAAATAGCTGCAGAAATAGTAAACTTTTGAAGCACACTGTGCTCTAATTCATAATAGTCATGTAGTTTTTGGCATTGCAATAGGGGTCAGAACAAGTGGGAAGTCCCTCTATCGTCCACCCGTTCCTTAGGAACCGACACACCTCGAGTCGGCAGACTGCCTGTGATTTGTACTTCAAGGGATTACCTCAGCTATGCTCGGTACGGTGCTAAGATAAAGTATTGCTCTGATTAAACATTCACCGTCTTTATCTCAACAGCTAATCATAGCCATAGAAGCGACCGTTATGTAGTTAGTCATAAAAGACGGAAACTACTTAACTCTGTAGCTTCACCACAACTAATTATAAGCCACCCACATCCATTTGTAGCCACTTTGCACCTACTCGCCCTCTTTCTTCCTCAACACATGCCGTGACCAACAATGGAACCTACGTTAAGTTGGTACGCAGAGGAAAAACACAGGGTTTATAGTAACATTCATGAGTTTAATGAATCGGACATAATAATATCACTGGATTATTTCAAATCTCAGACATACTATTCTCAAAAATATCAATGGCAATCAGTTGCAAAGCACTTACAACAACAGCTATACACTTATACATTACACAAAATTCATCGACTTTCCAAAGCGAGAATGAATGGGGCCAGCGAGTTGATAAACAGGAAGGTGTAATCATCGTTAATAGAGTATTTCGTTCATAGGTATAACATCAGTTCCCGAAGCAAATTCTTCGTCTTGTTCGCTGCCGCGTTCTTCATCTATAAGAGTGGCAAGCCGAAGCTTAGCATTGACTCCAGGAACCAAGAGTTCTTGCGATCTGGCCCCGAATTCAACATCCGTCTCTTGGGCATCCACAACGGCCACGACATCGTCATCGCCACCGTTGGAGACGACATTGAGAGCCACAGCGTCAACGACATGCGTCTCAACGGTAGCACTGGAGCAATCAAGCGCATCTCGAGATTTCCACTTGCGTCCGATACTAGGCGAGAGGTGGGCGAACCTAGAGAAAAGACGGTTCTTCTGACGGGTGGGTGACTCCTCCTTCAGAGACCCTACCGAGAGAGACATGAACTTGCTACCATTACCATCACCCTGAGGTCCACTTCGGGCCCCATCATTATCATTCCCGACACTATAACTGTCTGCGCTGGCGTGTCGACTCCTGCGACGATGCCTCGATCTTCTCGCGACGTAATGTCTCGACCCGTACCCTGGGTTGTCCACACCACAAATCACTGACCTTCGCAAGGCTTCGGACGATCCAACCACGGCGAGGAACATCTGAGAAGACCGGCGTACCAAACCTCATATGTCCTTGACCTGTCGCACGTGATTGCCTCCGTTCATTTGCATCTCTGGAGTCTTGTACACATCATCGTCAGGCTCCTCTTCCAGGTGACTGATGTCGCAGCACGACTTAACAGTGAGCTTGTTCATCTTGCCCTGGCGGTAGTAGGCAATGATCCAGGTCTTCTCATCGTCGTCCTTCTCGAACTTTGGTCCATTAATGTCCACCCAAGGGTGGCCGAAGCAGGCGTAGTAGACGCCGTGAAGCACTAGACCTATGAAGTAGCTCATGACGCAGAGGGCCCCAGCCACGGCCATGAAAGTGGTATCGTACTTCACCTTATCAAGACCCGCCATGCCCAGCGACAGTAGGATGAAGTTCTCCAAGAAGGCCAGCAGGAGGAACAGGACCTGGTGGGTTATGAGGGAGATGTGAAACAGGATGAAAATGATCCGATCAAAATAAGATGGAACAAAAAGTGAAGAGACGAACCGAACCTAATCGGATAATTAAGAGCGAACGAAAAAAGGAAGCCAGAGAAAGCCTTGTAGCCGAAGCGCAGCTTCGGCTACACTCTTGCTACCGTATCCACCGCGTGTCGTTGAAGGCAACTGGAAGGGCGCCCCGTAGCCGGGAGTAGAATCGTGCTACCGTAACCCCTGAGTGTCGTAGAAGGCGACTAAAAAGGGCGGGGCGAAGGGGCAAGGAATCGCTTTCTCTGTAAACCCTTCCTCAAAGACGGAAAGAGAAGCAGAAGGAGGAGGGGCTTACGCCTCTCCGAACCCTATTGTTAGGGTCGCTGGATGTGCGTAACTGTAGTACGAATGAGGTAAAGAGGAGAGAGATTGGTGAGATGTTTGTGAGGAAGAAATTTCATGTGTTGACGCTGAGTGATCCGATATTGAAAGGTAAGGGCTAATGTGAGTTTGGTGTGGTAAGTGTAAGAATGTCTGGTGTGGAGCAAGGTCTGGGCACGAGAAGGTGTGGTCCTGATATTGAGTGATCGGTTGGCTCGTAGCGCTACCGAATGGAAGGAGGTGTCCACAAGATTGATGTGGGTGAAAGTTAAGTTAGGCGTAGAAAGATGGGCATTTGTGAGTGCTTACGGACCAGGCAGCGAGAAAAGTGGAGAGGGAGCGAATCTGGACTGACCCGAGTGAGTGTATTGAGAGTTTTGGAGGTCATTTCAATGTAGTTGTACTATGCGACCTTAATGCGAGAGTTGGAGATGTAGTGGTGGAGAATGTGAAAGGAAGGTATGACGCTCCCGGTAGAGATGACAGCGGAGAAAACCTGATAGGTCTGTGTATGGAGCAGGAGTTGGTGGTCGGGAACAGTTTGTTCAAGAAGCGAGATATCCACAAGTACACATGGGCAAGGATGGCCCGTGGTGCAGTGGTGGAGAGAACACTGATGGATTTTGTGCTGATATCGAGGAGAATAGCGGGGAGGCTGTTGGATGTGCGGGTGTTGAGAGGGGAGGGTGGAGGAGTGTCTGACCATCTGCTGGTGGAAGGTAGATTAAGAGTGAAGCAGAAGTGGAAGGGCAACAAACGAGTGGAAGGAGGAAGAAAAGTAGTGAAAGTGAGTGGACTGAATGTGAGAAGTAGAGCCGAGGAGTTCCAGCAGGCGTTGAGGGAAGAATATGACAACGTGAGAGGATAGGATCTGAGAGATGTGGAGGAAGAATGGTAGACGTTAAGGGATGCGTTGCTGAGATGTGCGAAGAAGGTGTGTGGTGCGCGCAGTGTGGGTGGGTGCAGAAGAACTGGCGGGGGCACGGAATAGAGCATTTGAGGAGTGATTGCAGGTGAAGTCGGTGGTGGCTTATGAAAGCTTTAAAGAGAGGAGAAACGAGGTGAAGCGGGTGGTGAGGAGAGCCAAAAGAGACGCTGATATCAGGTGGGGCAGACGGTTGTGCCAGAATTTTGAGGAGAACAAAAAGATGTTCTAGAAGGAGGTGAAAAGGGTGAGAAAGAGAGAGACCGGAAAGGAGAAAATGGTGAAAGATGAAAACAGTCAGTTGTTGTTGGAAAGTGTGATGTATGGAAGAGGTGGGCCGAGTATTTTGACGAGTTGTTGAATGTCGAGGATGACAGAGAGGCTGACATTGTTGCTGTGGGTGGTGGTACTCAGATGGCAGTTTTGGGAGAGAGACTTGTGACGGTCATTACTAGGAAAGAGGTGCAGGAGGCGGTGGAGGTGATGAAAGTAGGGAAAGCCCCTGGTTTGGATGGAGTTGCGACCGAGTGCCTGAAGAAAGGTGGAGTAACGATTGTCGAATAGTTGGTGAGGTTACTGAAATTGTGTTTTGTGGCAGGCGTGGTACCGATTGAGCGGCGCTGTGCCTGCATTTTTCCGCTATATAAGGGCAAAGGAGATAAAAATTAATGCTGCAACTTTAGAGGCATCAGTCTGTTATGCGTGGTTGGTAAGTTGAACGGGAGAATGCTGATCAAAAGGATTAGAGACTATACGGACTGCGTAATTGGAGAGGAACAGTGTGGCTTTAAGAGTGGTAGAGGGTGTGCTGATCAGATTCTTGCAGTGAGACAGGTCTGTGAGAAGTACCTTGCCAAAGGAAAGGATGTGTTCTGGGCCTTCATGGATCTGGAGAAGGCATACGACAGGATTGACAGGAAAGCGTTGTGGAGGGTGTTGCGTTTGTATGGAGTGGGCGGACATCTGTTGATAGCGGTGCAGAGTTTCTATGTTGGCAGCCGAGCATGTGTCTGAGTGGGAATCGAGGCGAGTGATTGGTTCACAGTGAAATTGGGACTGAAACAAGGCTGCGTGATGTCTCTTGGCTGTTCAACCTCTATATGGATGGAGTGGTCAAGGAGGTGAATGCGAGTGGGCTGGGTCGTAGCTTGGAACTGTTGGAAGCGAATGGGCGGAGTTGGCAGTTGAGCCAGTTGCCATTTGCTGATGATATGGCCCTGGTTACGGATTCAGAGGAGAAGCTATGTTGGCTAGTGTCTGAGTTTGGTAGAATGTGTGAGAGGAGGGAGCTTCGAGTGAACGTGGGTAAGAGTAAAGTAAAGAAATGCTCAAGGACTGTCGATGCGAGCAAAATTATTGTCACCCAAATGGAGAGCTCTTGGAGGAAGTTCAGCGTTTCAAATAACTGGGCTTCCATTTGGAGATAACTGAGCTAGTGGAAACTGAAGTGGAGGCGCAAGTGAAGGAGGGCCATGCATAAAGTGTTGGGTACACTGAAGAGTGTAATGAGCTGTAGGACATTGGGGATGGGGCAAAGAGAGGGCTGTGTAAGAGGGTTGTTGTCCCAACTGTGCTCTACGTATCCGAGACTTGGGGGTTGAGAGCAGAGGAGAGAAGAAGGTTGAATGTTTTCGAGATGGAATGTTTAATGAGCATTGCTGGAGTAGCAATGAGAGACCGGATCAGCAACGACGTGGTTCGAATCAGCACATGGATGGTGAAGAAGTTGGAGGACAGAGTGGATTCGCGTGTTCTGAGATTGTTCGGGCACATGGAGAGGATGGACGAAGGGAGATAGGTGAAAAGGGTGATGAATGCGGAGGCGAGTGGTCGCAGACCTAGAGGTAGACCGAAGTTTGGGTGGATGGATGGATCGTGTGAAGCAGGCGTTAGGAAGGAGAGACATGAATGTGGAGGTGGCGAGAGAGCGTGCAATAAACAGGCGTTGGTGGAGAATGGATGTGGAAGGTTGATTTTGACGATGCTCTGATGTGCTTTCCCGCCCTTGGCATCCCTTTGTTGGGATGGTCGTGGGTGGGGGGGTATGGCGGCCATTATGACACGGCGGGGGTAAACCAGTGAAAACTGTCGGGCCCCGCTGCTGACAACGGATCCTCGGACTGCACTCGTGACTAGGAGTGTATGTTGCGGGGGTACCGGCCGGACCCTTTTAGCACAAAAGGGCTAAGCTGTGTGAGTGAGCGTATGAGGGTGTGAGGTGCGCCTTGCCGTCGGCCACCCCCTTTTCTGGGGGATGCGGCCTAGTGTCTGTCTGTATCTGTAAAACCCCAGTGGAGTCCCCCAGAGGTGCTTTACCGATCTCGCTCTAAGGAGATGGTAGTCGATCTCTCCAAGTTGAAAACTTTAACCTTTACGAGACGATTTTCTGTCTCGGAGCGTTGACCGGCTTTTATTTTGATACAGCAACAACAACAAAAAAATTACATACACTTGAAACTTGTTAACTTTGGGGCTTAAACGCGAAGAACAGTATGCGATGGCATTTTCAAACTCACTTGTTCTTATTTGCTACAACAGTGCCACTGAGCAAAGCCCTCGCTACAGGAAGCGGGTGAGCTTCGTATACCCCTAAGGGTTATCCTGCATGAAGTGCTTATTGTTCTAACTAAGTAGATGGTGTTTTGGTCACTTTTAAGATTAAAAACTTTAACAAGATGATATTTAATCTCGCAGCGTCGTTCAATTCAAACTGTGGACCGTTCTTATTTTGGAGACCTCTATACCTAGGAAGAATTAAAACGTTTCGCTTTGGACGCGAAAAACAGTGAGATTATGATCGAATATTTTATCTTCTATTGGGCCTGATACTGCCTTTGCCCAAAGCTGCATTAAATTAGAGCTAATATACGCGACCGCTCTATTGACATGGTCCTGTAACCCGAGTTATCAACTGAACTGTACAGATACAGAAACTAGGCCAAGGATTGCGGGTGGCTGACGACAAGGCGCACCACACACAACTTAGCCCTTTTGCGCTAAAGGGTCCGGTCGGAAACCCCACAACACGCACTCTGGGTCACGAGTGTGGTCCGAGGTCCGGGTCAATAGCAGGGCCCGACAGCGTGACTGGTTTACCCCCGCCGCGCCATGATGGGCGTCCTACTCCCACCCACGGTCATCCCGTTACTCAACGGGACGCCAAGGGCGGGAAAGCACATCAGGGCAGCGTCAAAAATCCACCATTCACAACTATTCTCCACTCACGCGTATTTATTGCACGCTCTCTCGCTAGCTCCACTTTCAAGTCTCTCCTGTCTAACGCCTGCTTGACACCATCCATCCACCCAAACTTCGATCTACCTCTAGGCCTACGGCCACTCGCCTCCGCCTTCATACTCGCTCTTACCCTTCAATTAGGTCTCACTCAACGCCAACACATCCCACTTCCTCCTCACAAACATCTCACCAATCTCTCACCTCTTTGCTTCATTTGCACTACAACCACGCACATTCAGCGACCCTAACAATAGGGTTCGGAGAGGTGTGAGCCTCTCCTCCCCCTGCTTGTCTTGCCGTCTTTTAGGGAAAATTTTACGGAGGAGGGGATTCCTAGCCCCCTCGTCCCACCCTAGTAGTCTCTTATGGCACGCAGGGGTTGCGGCAAGCACGATTTCAAGCTCTCGCTACAGGGTTTCTCTTTTAGTCGCTCCCTACGACACGTAGGGGTTACGGTAACAGTATTCTAACATCACCGCTACGGGCTAATAACTGAACTATAACTACAATAATCAAATGATCTCCATACCAGCTTACCTCATGATAATTGAAGTAAGCATGAGCCAAACCCAGCTGACCTGCAAAACTACAGCTATAAAATAAATTAGAGCGACGACCATGTTAATGTTAAGACCCTGCTTACGACTGGCCTGCACTGTCACCTTAAAAACATTGCGTCGCTTTCAGATGACCTGTACAACCACAGTAACAGTTCTAATATAAGTGATGATATACTAATATTATCATTGCATTGCCTCCAGTTGACCTGTACGACAATCTGCGATAAAGACGAGCTCATCTATCAGACCCTTCTAAAGCAACACAGTACGTCAACCTGTTTTTATACCATATATCATAACCCGGCATCAGCTCACCTGTATGACCACCGTGGAGTGCCGCCTACTCAGCTGCTTCTTGACCACCGACGGCCTCTCTAGCCTGAAGTAGACGAGCGTGGACGCGATGGTGCCGAGAAACACGTAGAAGTAGGGTCGGATAGTGGAGAAGAGGCACTGGCAGTATGGGTGTGGCCGGGGCGGGATAAGCGAGCGCTCTTCGAGTCGCAGCTTGAAGCCGAGTACGATGATGAAGTGCACGCCCAGCACCACGAAGATGCGCCACGTGTAAGCCAAAGTGAAGATGGTGCATGCGATGGCGCGGGACACCACCTGCGGGGAGGAAGAGGGACGACTATTATGGAGAGGAGAGAGCGGGTACAGTTTTGAGAGAAAGGTTCAGCTGGCTGGGAGCAAAACTATCGAAGAAGGAGTGCGGGTACAGTTTGTTTATAATATCGAGCTGCCGTTTGTCGCTTTTCATGATCAGCGGATGTAAGTTATATTAGTATACTGCAAATGGTTAAAAAAATACATACAAATACAAACACTAGGCCGAATCCACCCGAGAGGGAGGTGGCCACCTCACACTTCCCTCATAAACTTCGCACTCAAACAACTTAGCCTTTTGACGCGTAAGGGTCCGGCCGGAAGGCCCCGCAACACACTTTGGCTCATGAGTGCGGTCCCAGGTCCGAGTCAGCAGCGGGGCCCGACAGTGTGACTGGTTAACCCCTGTTGCGTCAGTGACCAGCCCGTTTCGCAACGAGTTGCCAAGGGCGGGAAAGCACATTAGGGCACCGTCAAAAAATCATCTATTTACGCCTACCCGCTGCACGCTCTCTCGCTACCTCCACACCCACGTCTCTTCTTCCTAACGCTGTCCAATCACTCTTTTACTAATCAACATAACTCCCTTTCGTCTTCATCACCCTTTCACAAATCCACACAATCATCTCCGCCTTCATCACCCTTTCCCAAATCTCTCATCGTCCATCCTCACCAAGTGTCCAAACCGTCTCAGAACACGCGAATCTACTCTGTCCTCTAAATTCACAAAAAAAAATCAACGAGTGAAATTTGAGAGGTCACATCAGCTCAATTAGAGTGCTCAGAGTGGCAAATATCACGCATACTAAGGTACTGATAATATACGGAGCATTCACGTCTCAAGAATGCCGTATTTCTGTCCTGTTTGGTTACGTTTAGCGAAGTTGGAGGACAGAAAGTTAGGAGGCCAAGTTATATACAGGAGGTTCGGGCTCATGGTGAGGATGGATAATGGGAGATTGGTGGGAAAGAGTGATGAAAGCGTAGGTGGGTGAATGCAGGCCAACAGATAGACCGCATTTTGGGTACGGATGACGTGAAGCAGGTTTAGGGGAGGAGAGATATCAGTGTGGAGGTAGTGAGACTACAATGGATAGGCGTCAGTGGAAAATGGTTGTGACGCGACCTTGATGCTCTTTCCGTCGTGGGCATGGACACAAGAATAAACCAGCAGAGGTTGCCGGGCCCTGTTGCTGACACTGATTTCGGACCTCTCTCCTGCTGTCGGCCACTCTTTATAATATATCATCAATGTCGATTATGTCAGGTTTGGTTTCATTACACAATACCGAGATGAAGAAGCTCTTCCTGGGAACCCACGAAAGTTCGCCACTCATACTCTATTTGTCGCACGCTTTCTAAAAGTGTTACCAATGCTATGCATTAGGTAACTCATCATCCAACAAACAATTCTCAACATGTTCATTTCTGATGATGAATGGCCCACGAAAGGCTCGGTAGTCAAATGAGGTGGGTTACCTGGAAAAATATGGCAAACAGTAGAGGCAAGGCGCTCAGGATGGTCAGGCCGCCCAGCTTCGAGAATCTGGAGGATAAAACAGGTCAAGTTAGGTTGAAGTTACCTTAATTACCAGCGAGTATCAACATCCTTCCAGCGTTGAACGTGAAATCAGCAGTTGGTGATACAACAAGATGTTGTCAGTCTATGAACAAGATTCATTTGACTCCAAGTCTAGTTTTGATTTTGTACATTAGTAGTTAATTGCATATATCTTTGTCCACGCTGTTATTAGATGCTACAATTTCCTGCCACTTGCTGCCCGATGTTGCCTGCACGTCCACGCTGTTATTAGATGCAACAATTTCCTGCCACTTGCTGCCCGATGTTGCCTGCACGGATCGCCGTGTTTTAGAGGTAACTTTGAGTGAAAAGGGAATGCAGACACCCAGACAACCTAACTCACGTCAGGTTAAGACGATTGATTGAAATTTTGAAAATAGGGGACAACTGGACAGATTCTATGGTGAGCTCGATGCCCTTATAACAAATATGCCTGATAGGCTTTTCTCAGAGTGGATGAGGGTGATGATAACTATAAGAGTGAATGATCTGTATGGTTGTATGAGGCAGTGTATACTAAATATAGAGCGGCCTGTTTTTGGCACCAGAAGTAGTAGTAGTAGTAGTAGTTGCTTCCATTGGTGGCACCAGAAAACCGAGCAAATATAACGTTCCAGGCTGGAATGAACGAGCACGATAACTGAATTATGCTGTACGAAACGTCGTATTTAATTGAAATATTCCTCGAAGGCCTCGGGGAGGTCAACTTGCGGTAGCAATGAGGATAGCAAAGTCACGGTTTCGTAGAGAACTCGCGTTTTTGAGCGAGAATGAGCCACAGTTGCGTGCGCAGGCTCTTCTAGCAAAATTGCGAGAATAAAAATGTAAAATTTTTGGAAAGAAATTCGGTCACTTAATCCTAAAAAGGAAGCACTTCCACTAGCACTTCCAACTGGGGAGGCAAACATTGCATGAGTCTGGGAGGAGCATTTCCAGCATATTGAGAATTCTGTTGACACGGAAGAGAAAAGAGCTTGGGTGAAAAACGCCCTCGACAATGTTCCTGCTGTTAACGAAATTGTACCTGAGGAAGAGGTTAGGAACATTGCCAAAGGCCTCAAAAATAACAAAGCCGTTGTAAATGGCGTATACTGAGTGAAGTGAACAAGAATGCTTCCCACAGAATGACTGCGGTGCTTGCTCTCTTCCTTCCTGGCTGCATTCATGTCAACGAGCTACCAAGAGAGGTGATGCATGTAACTGTAATTCCTATCCTGAAATGTAAAACGAAAGATCCATCTGATTTAAAAAATTATCGCCCCATTGCTATTGCCACCTTGATTAGCAAGGTTTTTGAGCAGGTTTTTCTTGCCAAATTGCAAACATTTCTGTCTACCGCAAACTGTCAGTTTGGATTCAAAGAGGGCCATGGAACAGAAATGGCGATATTCGCATTGAAACGAACTGTTGAGTATTACAAAAGTAGAAACTCGCAGTTTTTCTGTGTTTTTTAGACGCGAAGAAAGCTTTTGATGGAGTAATCATTGAACTTTGTTCAGAAAGTTAATTGAGAGAGGAGCCTCTCTTCATTTTGTGCACTTACTTGTATTTGGGTACAGGGAACAGGAATTCTTAGTGCGTTGGGGTAGTTCAAAGTCGGCCACTTATCATTGAAAAAGAGAATTAGGCAGGGGGGTCAGAAATCGCCACTGTTGTATAACGCGTACGTTGATGAGTTAAATTACCCTCTAAGTAGAGATAACCAGGGGTGTCATGTTGCTAACGGTTGTGTTAACAATCTTAGTTATGCAGATGATATGGTGTTGTTAGCACCGACTCTCTCGGCATTGCAAAAGCTTCTTGATACTTGTAGCATTTTTACTGAACCCTATGATATTGTAATTACACTGCAAAAACTGTATGTATGTTAGTTAGACCGAAGGGTCCTAATTGCTACCTATCGGCTGAGATAAAACTAGGCGGTGTTGCACTGGATTATATAGATGAATTTCAATATCTATGGCACATAATCACAGCAGATTGCACAGATGACAAGGATGTCGCAAAGCAAACACGGCGGCAAAATGCCGTTGGTAGCATGCTGATACGAAAATTCTTGTTTGCACCAAGGGAAGCTCAAGTCCAGCTCTTCAAATCATATTGCTATCAGATTTATTATTGCAATGCAGATACTAGGCCGCATCCCCCAGAAAGGGGAGTGGCCGATGGCAAGGCGCACCTCACACTCACACAACTTAGCCTTTTTGTGCTAAAGGTGTAATGCACTGTGG
Organism: Gammarus roeselii; assembly: GCA_016164225.1. Lineage (NCBI taxonomy): Eukaryota > Metazoa > Arthropoda > Malacostraca > Amphipoda > Gammaridae > Gammarus > Gammarus roeselii. Next base: position 2,247 of record SDVV010014063.1, on the reverse strand, counting down.
AAAAAATACTTCCAATATAGCGTGAGGAAATTGAAAGTGAGTTTTAATGACATATTTAGAGGACTGATGCAGGTCCCTCGCTCGACGTCAGCGAGCAGGGCTTTTGCTGTAAACCAGTCGGATCACATCAAGGTACTGTTCCGTAAAGCGGCACACAGCCTTATGACTCGAGTTATGTGCTCCCCAAATGTAATCCTTGTTGCAATCTGCCCTGGTGATGCGCTCGCTGCCTCGTCATTGTTAAGGCGACGGAGAAAAATACTGTACACTTAGGTAGGATAAAGTTATGTGCGTAACTTTTTTATAATTGTGACCGGTAGTTTTATAACTTTGTTCTCCCTGTAACCCTAAATTAAGATGTCTCAACTGTAATTCTATGCCCATGTTGATTTTTAATAAAGTTGTTATTATTATTATTATTATAACCATAGCTCTTATTGATCGCTAAGTTGTTTGCAGAGATGATTGGACACTAACAGGGCCAAATATCTCCCCTAAAGAGTCACATCACACTAATGACTTGAAGAGCCATAGGCAAGCGGCCAATATTACTCAATATTGAGAACAAAGGATTAGGTCCAAACAAACCGACCAGCGTGAACGCAATATTACGACACCCGACAGCTTAGGAGAAAACGGCTCTACAAATATGCAAAGCAAAAAATTTGATAAGGGCTTCAGTTTCAGTCCTCGAGTTTCAATGTAACTTATGAATGAATTCTTTGAATAAAATTTCATCGTGTCCAAAGGATCGACGATAAATGATCATTTAATATTTCCGTGAATTTCAAACTAGTCAACAAATTTTTATTGTATTACTGTACATAATATTCATCATTTCCCACCTGTGGTAGGACGTAAAGGACCAAGTGAGGGAGACCAGTGAAATGAGCACCGAGAACACCTGCTTGCCGAGCCTCGTCTCCTGGCCGTCTGATGACAGGGTCAGAATGGCACCCAGAGTCACCTCGCGAACCTGTGGGCATTGGGACAAAAGGGGCGACGAAATTAGATAAGAATGCTAAGGCTTTCCAGCGCACTGGAGTCAATGTCCAAGGTGTGACGAAGCGATTAGATTAGAGTGCCAAGGCTTTCCAGTGCCCTGCAGTCAATGTCCAAGTTGTGACGAAGCGATTAGATTAGAGTGCCAAGGCTTTCCAGTGCCCTGCAGTCAATGTCTAAGTTGTGACGAAGCGATTAGATTAGAGTGCCAAGGCTTTCCAGTGCCCTGCAGTCAATGTCCAAGGTGTGACGAAAAGATTAGAGTTACAGGGACTTCTAGCGTAATTGAGCCAACGTTCATCAAAACGGCCACGGGTGACGAAGCGAATATTTCAAACATTGGGACCATTATATAGTGCTCTAGAGTGGAAATCCTTCAAGGCCGAGATGAGAAGAAAAGATAGCGACCGGGAATCTCATGTAGAAATTGTCACGCACGAGAACATAAAAAATGGAAGGAAGCAGAGGTAGAAAGACTGCAATAAATGTTGCATGAGGAAAAGTGAAACAGAGTGCTTGGAGTAATGATAGACATATCATCCAAGAGACACGGGGTCACAAGAAATCCAAGCTGATGGGTGACGAGCGCGACTCATCATGCATGGCACGAGATTGAATCGAATATCTCTACAAGACCACAACCTATCAATGATTGACATAATTTTTATGTCAATCATTGTGGTGAAATACATGACCAAGAAATGTATGAATATCTTTAACGGTCCTATTAATGACTGACATTGCCTTTTCAAGACACTGGGTAATGAAATACACGACCAAGTAATGTAAGACTCATTAGCAGTTCACGTAACAGTGATATAACCCACCTAGTAAGGTTGAGCTGTTTTCATCAGCGGTAGGCTATCACCATCGGTACAGTGGAGGCGTGCTACGAAATACCCAACTAGTAATGATGGAACGAAATACCCGACTAGTAATACAGATACAGATACAGACACTAGGCCGCATCCCCCAGAAAGGGGGGTGGCCGACGGCAAATCGCACCTCACACGCTCACACTCACACAACTTAGCCCTTTTGTGCTAAAGGGTCCGGCCGGTAGCCCCTCAACTTACACTCTGGGTCCCGAATGTACCGAGGAACCGTCGTCAGCAGCAGGGCCCGACAGTTTTCACTGGTTTACCCCCGCCGCGTCATAATGGCCGGGCCCCCCCCACCCACGACCATCCAGACAGCGGGATGCCAAGGGCGGGAAAGCACATCAGAGCAGCGTCAAAATCAACC
>SDVV010014062.1:0-14912 GCA_016164225.1 Gammarus roeselii | reverse complement strand
TATATATTAGTGACTAGAACCAGTTTTTGTAAAATAATCATAGGGTCTTAATAAAAAGCCTAATTATTAGTTTGTACTTGCTCACCTGAGCTTTATTCGTTACCTGCTCGGTAATAATTGATGGAGAAAAGAATCATTACCAACTTAGCCTGATCTTAATTTAGTTATCAATCCCAGTTACATTCACAGAATAACCCGTAAAAACTCGTCAATGTAGGCTATACACAAATCACCCAAAAAAACATCAGTGGGAGTATTTAAATAAATGATCCAACACGCATCTAATTCTAATTTTTATATCTGCTGTTTACAAGGAATAAAAAATACAAAACAAAATCCTTCAATTGAGTTTCTTACTGATAGCTACTCCTTTTGCTTGTCCGAGTTGACTCTTGTAACTCAAGAATGCGGCGTTAGCCACCAGTGGTACGTTTCGGAACGAAGGTTTTGCGACAGCAGTTCTACCAGATTATTGCGAACCAGTAACTTCCTAAAGATAGCCATTCAGTCCAGAGGCGGTCAGCAGTGATACTAGATTATTGCGAACCAGTAACTTCCTAAAGGTAGCCATCCAGTCCAGAGGCGGTTTGCAGTGATACTGGTTTCATGCGAAACAGTAATGTCCTAAAGATATCCATCCAGTCTAGAGGCGATCAGCAGTGATACTAGATTGTTGCGAAACCATAATGTCCTAAAGGTATCCATCCAGTCCAGAGGCGGTCAGCAGTGATGCGAAGCTTGCTAGAAGTTAAATCAAAATTGGAATGCATGAACATTTTCATGAATTCAAAGATGTGATGAACAGTAAATTGTGAGTAGCCAAAAAGAACTGCTATGATCGCTCTTAATCAACTGAATGAAATTTAAGTGCACCTGGACTCTGAATTGGGCAAGAAGCTTACAGCTCTAGACGTAGAGACCCACGATCGCATCAAATCGTTAGAAAACTTAGTCAAAGGAAGCGAGGCACTGCTTTGAACAGTAGTGAACAGGATACAGCCAGTGGAGGCAAGGTATCACACGCTTAGCCATTGCCCCATGGCGATCGAATCGACACGTGAACCTGATTTGAATTATTCCCCAATGCAATAGGTTCCGAAAATATTCAAATAATATTATTGTGATCGTTGAAAACAATGAGTCCTCTTCAAATCAGCAGCGAAACGAGAGCTGATCCAAAAATACGCGGCAAGTCAGACTTGAAAAATTTCGAGATTCAAAGCATAATCTGAATGAAAAAAAAAGTTCTCAAGCAATTTGTAAAGCAGTACAAGCAAAGGACCTGACCAACACGTAAACCATGAAAAAGGCACGAAACTTTGTTAACCAGTAGCAAACGATCACACGCGTACATTCATGCCACTAACTGGCATCCTGCCCCATCCGAATCAAAGCAGATCTAAGATAAGAAAGATGACGTATCTACACGATCGCCCTGCACTTTTCTGCGAAACTCAGCAAGTTCTACTATTATATCACTGGAGACAATGATCAACATAAAATACTCTGATTCTTTTATAGAAACATCAACACGGCACGCGAAACATGAATGGTTAATGGCCACAAAAAGGTATTTCAGAACATCGGAACCTGACTCATTAACGTTCTTAGATCAAAATACTTAGTTATGATAAAGCAACGTCCTCTCGAAGCCTATTCTAAGTTTTCACCAGTACAGTCTGATCCGGCGCCAGAGTAGCCGTCGTCTCAGGAACAGCCCCGCCTACACCGGGTTTGACCGCAGACGCAGAAATGGTGCAGTAACAGCTCTTTCAGTTAACAGGGTACCAATACAAGAGAACATCGAAGTCCCACTTCAGCCTCAGCAGAACAAACTAATCTCGCGGGTCCCAAACTAAGAAGATCTTGGGTAACAAGTTTGTATTACATAACAAAGCATTGTAATGTAATACAAATTTCTCACCTAGTTCTTGGTTCTTTTTGTTAGGAATGGTGAGCGTTATTTGATCGACTGGCTTTGACGTCATCGCCAGTAGTGACGTCAAACTTGACGTCGGACGTACAAGGCTAATGCTTGCGAGGCATCGAGAGTGCCGGCGTCTTGCCGTAGGGAAATTCCTAAGCCGAGAAGCGACGAGGAGCTGGGGCCAGGCACTAAGAAGGCTGCAAGTAGAGCAGAACACAAGACAAACAGCGACCCTGGACCATCGAGGGGGTCAGGCCTCAGGCCTTAGCAGAGAACTAAAAGACCAAAGAGAAGAGGGTGGGCCTTGTGAGAGATTCCAAAAAGGGAAAACATTGACTTCAAGATTGTCGATCGTATTGACGGTTTGGTCACCGCTTTGTGGTGGGCCACGTGCAATGTCCCTGGCGTTACAGCGACAGAGGAGGTGATACCACCAAGGAGGTTGTAAAGGAGGAGGCGGCACAGCCAGTTGTATGAACGCTAGCGAGTGAAGCCAAGCCACCGGCCACACTCACATGGCGGCCGCCATGCGGAGGGCAGGAATAGTGAAGGATCGATAGGGCGTAATTCATTCCCTGCGCTCTAACTCTTGACAGCAGCACTTTACGCTGGTATGGACGATGTTAAGATTGAGGGAAACACAACCTTGCGAAGGAAGTTTGTTTCATCTATTTATAACAACACATTGTTACATTAGAATCCATTAAGAAGTATCAACTTGTTAGAAAATGGCTGACTCTTTGTGTACTTTAGTTGCTGTATATTCGCAGTATCGTTTTTCGCAGCATTTAAGTCTCATACTTGAAGGTATTTAGAAGCAATGCCTTTTATCAGACGGCACACGTGCTTTTCTTAAGGATTACAACTTGGGTTAAGGTATTTGGTCGTATGTGGTTGTTCATTAAAGTTTCATGCAAAGGGCGAGCCGTGTGCATCAGGCTCGATGCACGCAAAGACGATGGGCTTCCGTGCAACGGTGATAGCAGTTTTTATTTGAGGTTCATGCAGCTACAGGATACTGTACGATGTCTTACGAAAATTGTGCTAAAAAAGATACACTAAACGAGGAGGACAATTCACAAGTTTGTATGTAAAGAAATCAGGACGGCGGGGATAATTATTAACTTCATCTTATACTATTCCTGGCAATTCAGGCAAATGTGTGCTATTAAAATATAAAGGATTAAACGTCCTTCAGTGTCAACGCTGAAACCGCCCAAGAATCATATATGTTAACTACTAGATCTCGATTTCTAAGCAATAAGATGATGGGGTTTTATGAAAATGCAAATATAACTATTTAGTGGTCTATTATAAGTAATATTCAATACGATGCGAATATTTCATGCGAAATGACTTTTCAACGAATCTTGCAATTTGACGGGAAGCGTGTGGTTACCTCGTTGATGCACCCAGTCTAAGCACTGTTCTATCTCCAAATAAAAGAACTAAACAATACAGAAGCGCAATTTCAACTATTTTTCAAATCTATAATATACTTACCTAAGAAAAGTGTCTGCAGTGCTATAAGTTGGCCGCTCAGAGCAGACGAAGGCAGTGCAAAAAGCCGGCATCTAAGTGTCGCGCGCTAAGTTGCCCTTCCAACTGGCTTTCAGCCAGCCGCCAGCCGACAGCCAGTACAGCCATGCTTCACTCCCGAACGGCTGAGCCGCCTTCATCTATCCAACCTCCTTGGACACTACATCCAACGTAAGGACCGTAAACCGGCCCGGCATTTGGATACCACACCCAACGTAAGGACCGTAAACCGGCCCGGCATTTGGATACCACGTTCAACGTAAGGACTGTAAGCCGGCCCGGCATTTGGATACCACATCCAACGTAAGGACTGTAAGCCGGCCCGGCATTTGGATACCACATCCAACGTAAGGACTGTAAGCCGGCCCGGCATTTGGATACCACATCCAACGTAAGGACTGTAAGCCGGCCCGGCATTTGGATACCACATCCAACGTAAGGACTGTAAGCCGGCCCGGCATTTGGATACCACATCCAACGTAAGGACTGTAAGCCGGCCCGGCATTTGGATACCACATCCAACGTAAGGACTGTAAGCCGGCCCGGCATTTGGATACCACATCCAACGTAAGGACTGTAAGCCGGCCCGGCATTTGGATACCACATCCAACGTAAGGACTGTAAGCCGGCCCGGCATTTGGATACCACATACAACGTAAGAACTGCAAACCGGTCCGGCATTTGGATACCACACCCAACGTAAGAACTGTAAGCAGGCCCGGCATTGAACCTGACCGATCAGTGATGGCGTGGGGGACTCAGTCCATAGTTGAAATATACACAATGTCGCGTAACTCGACGTAGGATGTCGAAAATGGGTGTGAATACCTTCGTTGTGGGGCCCCATTTTATTCACGATGTAATGGTTAAGGTCCTTGGCGATTGATTCAACTGCTGAGATTTGTGTGAGAAGCCACCAGGCCTATTGTCATATTGTGCTCAAAATTCTAAATAAATTTGGGGCGCCCCTATAACAATTTACTACCCATTCAATCAATTCAATAGTTAACCTCTATGTCTTTCTTGTCTCTTTTATATGCCTTGACCTCTCCTTATCTACCATTATCCCTATATTCTTCACTCTTTTTATTTGCATTTCATTACAGCCTCTCTTAACAAATTTTGCCCTTCCATACAAATGCGACACCCACATAATTCCGCCCACTGGATCGCTCTCAACATATTTCCGCCCACTTCATACAAACACAAAAACGTAGACTCTCCGCCGTCCCTATCGTAGGCCTCTTCCACATCCATAGAGGCCCAAGACGCCTCCTTTCATTTCACAAGGCACTCCTCATAGACTTGTCTCCCAGCAAAAATGTGATTTATATACCTAAAGCCACATCGCTTTTCGCCAATCGCCTCATAAGTATCGTCTCAAATCCTCTTCAGTAGCCCTTTCCCGTACAATTTACCCACCACACACAACAAACTGAGTGAAACCACTTGAGTTGTTGCATTATTTTTATTTCTTTTGCCCTTGCACAGCTGATCAGTGTACTGCGCCACTCAATCGGTGCTGCGCCCGACACAAATACTGATTTTGTAGCCTCACCAATCAACCGCTCTCTGTTACTCTACCCACTTTAAATCCTCAGTCGTATAACCGACCAAACCAGAAACTACCTCCGCTTTCATACCCTCTAATGCCTCCTGCACCACTTCCCTAGTGGAAGAGGGGCAGAAGCCTCTCTGACATCCTCAACATTCAACAAATCCTCAAAATATGCAGCTCACCTTTTTCGTACATCGTAATTCACCAACAACAACCGGTCAACATCATCTTCCACCTCTCTCTAGCCGGTCTCCACGTTCCTCAACCTCTTCACCTTATTCCAGAAGATCTTCTCATTCTCCTTATTGTTCTCATTCACCATACGCTTCACCTCTTCCTTTTCTCTCATTAGTTGCCAAAACTTTTACAGGCCTCACCCGTTTCCACTACTCAAAAGTTCTTCTCTTCTGTGAAACCCTTCCTCTTACACTTGCCTACAAGGGGCACGCCACACACATTTCTTGCACATATCAACACCGCATTTCTGAACGTCTCCTATTCTTCTTCAACATTCCTCCAGCCTTGCCCTCTCACAGAGTCGTATTCCTCTTCAACGCCTGCAGGATCTGCCCAGCTCTACTCGCCACTTCCATTTCACTCTTCACCAGCAATGATCAGACGTTCCTCTCCAAGAGCCGGGAAAGATACTATACTTGGATACAATTTTCAAGTGATTTGCCCAAACACACGATCAGTAAATTGGTCAGAGTATTTAGGAAGTGACTTGATACGGCATCTTGCCCAGCATTGCCTCTACCCTTCCCTCTCAACGCCCGCTCATCCAATAGCCCCACCACGACTCTCCTCGGAATCAACGAGAAATCCATTACCGCTTTAACCATCACTGCACCTCTACCATGTGTACTTGCAGACGTCTCTTCGCTTTGAACAAGCTGTTCCGTACCACCAGCTTCCGCTTCATGCACAAACCTAACTTTCACCCACATCAATCTAGAGGACAACTCCTCCCAATCCGTAACTGTACGAGTCAACCGATCACTCAGGAACAACAACTCACAAGCTCGTGCCCAACTTCCCACCACGCCCGACTTCCTTCCACTTACAACAATAAACTCACATTTGCCCCTACCTTTCTTCTTTGTCTCATTGTAAACATCCAATTTCCTACTCACAAACATCTCACTAATCTCTCTCCTCTTTGATTCATCCGTTCTAGCACCAAACTCTTTAACGAGTCTAACTAACACTAAAATTCGGAGAGGCGTGACCGTCTCCTCGCCTCGCTTCTCGCTTTTCTGGCGAGTTAAATAGCTAGATACAATGCGATTCACGGACAGACGTCACCGATTCGTAGATGACGAGCCTTCTCTCCTTCTAGTAATGTAACAAGCGACGTGACTCAATGATCTGTTTTAGGACCAGTTCGTTTCATATTATTCATTAAAGATCTCAATGAAAACATGTTTTCGAGTATTATCAAGTTAACGGACGATTCTAAGCTAGGAGGAAAAGTGTAAACTCAACTTGAGTGTCCGCAGATCCAAAATAGACTTGAACAAAATTTATGACGGGAAAATGCACATAGAACATCACATCAGCACATAGAACATCACAACCCAAAGCACGAACACTCAGTGTGTGAAAGGAAAATGATTTCCGTCGCCGAAGAGAAAGATCTGGGTGTCATCGTCAGAAGCAACACAAAAAGAAGCGAGCAATGTAACGGCCCTGCAAATTAAACTATATACATTTTTACCAGTCCTCTCGTACACGAGCAGATTCCGTATTCTTGAGCTGCATCGCATGCATTCGTTAGACCGTTTCTTGAGGGCTCAGTCCATATGTTAAGATAGAGCCCCCAAATATATCCCTCGCTGTGTATCAAATTGTACGAAGACAGACCTCGCGAACTCAACCTTTATTCGCTGTAGAAACGTTGAGTTGGATCTGATACGATCAAAGTGTGGAGAAACGAAGGGCAAGGAAAACGTCGAACAAACGAGCATTTTCAAGTAAGAAGCAAACAGAGTGACCAGGAATAAAGGTTCCAGAATCGTTGGTAGGCGTTCCACATTCGATGTTACGCGTAACACCTTTATGTATAGAGGATCAAAAGTAAGTCGCAAAATTTCTAAGGAAGTTGCAAGCAAGGAAAAATCAAAACGTTCAGTTTGTGAGTCGAAAAATTCAACCTGAATCGCCGCTAATTACCTTACGGGTGTCGCAAGTTTCAGAAACAGTGCCAGGCATTGGTGCCAGCATGTTAGTTGCAAAATGGTGTCTGGCATTGACAACAGTAGGATGGCACACTTTCTTCGTAGTTCCTCCTACAAAAAGAAAATGGGCTCATTTAGGGAGAGCCAACATTAATCTACGGGTAAGCGTCTTCGTGTTTCGCTATATTTCACATTAAGAAGCTAGAAACGATGAAAGATTCATATTTTAAACGTTCTCAAAGAAAGAACGCTCTCCATTAGAAGACAAACACGGCATATACATTAACTCTGCATTTTGTATTCATTAGTGACAAATGCACTTATGAGAATTCCTAGTGTTTCGGACGACTGCACGCTGTCTATTGTCTATTTGAGACAAAGAAATTAATGTCATCCTTTGATTACTGTGATGCACGAACAAGCAGTGGTGACCTGGCCTCATTCATCAGTCATCAGCACGACTTCCGAAACGTTTAGTGATTGTAGGTAAAACATTTAACCTTATGTCAGTTGAAGAAGGAATGAAGCTAGATTTAAAAATGTGCCTATGCTGGGTGTTAAAAACCGACAAGTCCAGTAGCTAAAGAAAATTTGTTTATGGGTAAAGATTAAGAGAAATCTTGAATAATGATTTTACGCTTGACATTTGAACTCATCGGGAATGTAATTGATATTATCCATAAAGAAGGGATGCCCAGATATTGTACCGTAAGAAAAAACCATAAACGAAAAAAACTCAACTTTCCTACGTGAAATTTACCTTCATCTGAAAATTTCTCACGGTGTTATGTCTGGACAACCCTTTTTTAGGAATAAAATCTATTAAATGAGTTCAAATGTCGATCTGCAAATGATCATCGAAGATTTCTCTTAATCTTTTAACATGAACAAGTTTTATTTTGCTACTGTACATACTTTGACAGTGGGTTGAAGCCCTCACAGTAGGTTGAAGCACTCATAAACACTTATTCTTGATTACCAAAAAACTCAGAACTACCTAGTTTTACAGATACTGAGGAGTCATGTTTAACTTATGTTTCCGCGTCTCTGAAATGTAAGAAAATGCATATCAGTCTTATCATCATTCGATAAACGAGCCCTGTTGTCTCCGCTATGCCACGGAGTGACGAGCCATGTTGTCTACGCTAAGCCACGGAGAGCCATGTTGTCTCCGCTATGCCACGGAGTGACGAGCCATGTTGTCTACGCTATGCCACGGAGAGCCATGTTGTCTACGCTATGCCACGGAGTGACGAGCCATGTTGTCTACGCTATGCCACGGAGTGAACTCAACACTAACTTCCAAAAAAGACTATGTAGTGAGATTTAAAAATTTAATTCAATTTATAATTCAAATTCTTTGTTAAAACTTGACACATCAGTGCCTGGAAAACTAGGTAGTTCAATTTTCTTTAGGTAATTGCAAACAAGTCTTTACTTTGGGTAGTTATTCAGGGCGAACCTGAAATAACTGACCCTTTTAATTTGTTAATAAATGGAAAACTAAGAGCGCTATGAACTTGAAACTGGTTTTATTTAAAAGAAGAACATTTTTATGGTATTATTGTATCCTAGTTACGACATTATCCTAGATAGTCTGCTAAATTTGTGTTTAATTATCAACCCTTACATTTTCATCATGATTCGCTACAGCAAAGAAAAAAGAACGAGAATTCTGCAAACCTACATCAGGACGATGTCAATAACAGAAGCTCAACGTGATTACAGGATCCATTTCGAAACAATAATCAGTCCTTCAAAGAACACAATTAAATCGCTTTATCGAAAATTTGCGGATTCCAAATATCCAAGACGTTGGTGATGATCACTAGGCAATAACTGTTGCGTCAACTGAATTTTGTAGGGCTTCAACTTTAAGTACTTTTTCAGAATGCGGCATAATGTCGATGGAGAAATGGTTAATTGAGAAGCACGTTTTCTAGTGGAGGTTTTAGGATTATCTGTAATGCTTACAGCAACTCTTTCGATTACGTCTTCAGTTCGAATTGACCTTTTTCTTCCAGATCGTGGTTTGTCATTAACATCCCCGGTATCCGTAAATTTTCGATAAAGCGATTTAATTGTTTTTTGAAGGACTGATTCTTGTTTCGTAATGGATCCTGTAATCACGTTGAGCTTCTGTTATTGACATAGTCCTGATGTAGGTTTGCAGAATTCTCGTTCTTTTTTCTTTGCTGTAGCGAATTATGATGAAAATTTAAGGGTTGATAATTAAACACAAATTTAGCAGAGTATACAGGATAGTGTCGTAACTAGGATACAATATTACCATAAAAATGTTCTTATTTTAAATAAAACGAGTTTTAACTTCATAGCGTTCTTAGTTTTCCATTTATTAACAAATTAAAAGGGTCAGTTAATTCAAGTTCATCCTGTACCTCCTGTCAAAGTTTGTACCTCTCATATTCCCCACCCTGTATGATGAAGATGTTCCATAAAATAATTTAAATTATAAAAAATGCTCCATCCATGTCAAGGTTCATCATGAATGGCTGCAGGCTGTGACGTCGCGGAGCTACTTAGTATTCAAGTATTGATAGAACTAAGAACTCAAGGCTTAATAAAACTAACTGGTTCTTCGTTCTTTGCTGTTCAAAGAACAATTAAAGCAATTTAGTTTGCCACAGTCGCACGTACTTTTCCCCATAAAAATACTAGCAAAAGATAAAACTCGCCAACATTTATGCTACTGCAATAATTGTTAATCATGGCTGTGAAGGCCAAATGCTGACTGATGTTTGAAGGAAGGGGTCAAGAGACGGCGAGGGAAGTGGTTTGGTTTAAAAAACTGATAGAGAAATATCGAAAGCCAAAGTATAATGGACGATTGTCTGTATATGTTTCCTATGTTTCAATTATTTTAAGGTCGTATGTTGATTTTTGTAAGCTCCGCACACGATGTCAAAGTCCCGAAGGCCTTGAGCCTTTTGAACAATGATTCACGCCTCCTCGGGATTTCAGTCAATGAACACGCACTCTCCTACGAGTTAACTGGCTGAAATCCCGAGGAGGCGTGACTCGTCGCTCAAAACGCTCAGGGCCTTCGGGACTTTGAACATCGTGTGCGGAGGGTATTACGAACGTGTTTTGGCATGTTGGTGCTTCTGTGTTTTAGCGTTGTTACCCATATAATGAGACATCGCAGGCTTACTCGAAGCGCTTTGTCCTAAACAACTCAGCAAAATGTAAGAATAACATTGGATAAGAGACTTTAGATGAAAACATGAAGATGCAAACGGATTTGATACAATAAACCGACACTAAAAGCAATCGTTTCTTCGGCGATTCTATTTCTCCTTCACATATTCACTAACCGTTGTGTCACTGCTCATCTTGGCTCATCAAAGGTAGTTGTCACTCCGAAAAAATTATAGTTTCATAAATGTTTAAGAACGGAATAATAGATTGTATTATACACCATGAACACATTTTGAATAGAATTACATCAACTTGTATAAATACGCATCTTTTAAATAAACATCTTCGTTTGATCAAGTCTGCAGCCTCTTACCTTGGTCCTGGGGTCTTGCGGTAGGGGACTTGCTCTGGTGTCCCCGAGACTTGTTCTGGTGTCCCCCGGACTTGCTCTAGTGTCCCCAAAGCGCCGCGTGGAGCCGAAGGTGGACCTGGCTGGAAGGGCCACTCGGAAGGCACCGAATGGCGTTGCCATCGGAGTGACCATGGCAGTGGCTCCCCTAGCCAATCACAGGGTGGTTACGGAGGCGACGGAGGTTGGATGCTTGAGTAGGGTCATCTCACTGCTCTGTGTTGGTGTTAGAGGCGTACTTAAGGACTTTCAAGTTCTCAGTTAAATAGCAACTTAGTGAAACGTACCCACTGTCAAGTTCTTAAATGATAAAAATTCATGTCTCACGAACAGTGAATTTAAAATGTACAAATTGGTATATTAGTAATTCATATAACATAACTGGTCAGATGTGAATTAATTTGTATAAAATAGGTTGCAACTCACACATGTTAAATCACTGTATCTGGAAATAAAAGAACATCGTTACACCTTTGTGAGATAGCAAAGAGTTTTATGATAGGTAGAGGGCACCAATACTTTTGTAAAAGTAATTTTAATTATCGAACTAAATACATAGTAATTAAGAAAAAACGATGTATTATTAATAATTATTTATTGATATTCAAAGTAATCAATGGTCGATACTTTCGAAAGAAAATTACAAGAAAAGGACAAAGAATTCACATTGTTCCATCACCACGTGCTGAAATGAGGCAGCTTCAAGACTGGTTTGCTTTCTGTAATACGAGTTTTTTTTTACAAATTTAAACCATGAAACATGACACCGTACGTGAAATTGAAGGAATCAGTAACACGTATTTGGATTTTATTTGAGCCTCATTTCCACCAGAGCCTCGTATTTGGAATACCTTAACCCAAATGGAAGCTTGAACTAAAGGTAATTTGTAACTGCGTTTGTTCGTTACGCTGAGTGTCTCTTATATCTGTTTTTTTTTAATAACAAAGATTATTTATTGGTAAATTAATCATTTTTTTATGTAATAAAAGCCGAACAGTGGCTCTTTATTTCGTCGAAAGTCCACAAGAGAAAATTGCACAATACCAGTATGGAGTGAAGAGGTTTGGAGTGCAGAGGTTTGGAGTGAAGAGGTTGGGGTCAAATCCGTTGATGGCCTAACTGCCTACGATCGTTTACTCCGGGAGTGGGCCGAAAAAAACTTCCCTATCGCACATTAACGATAAAATAACAACAGGTTTCTTGAACCTGTAGTAGCAGTAGTAGTTTCTTCTGTTTTTCCACCGGAGCTCCAACGTGTAGTCACAGAGTGCTCCCCAGTAGGGCACGATGATCCGTTGACTCTGCACAGCTTCGTGCACGAAGTTGAGCTAAAGTTCACAATTAATACACAGGGAGGACAGAGAGTTCAGGATCAGAGATGATTCAAACTTCGCTACTTTCATACGGCTTCATTTAGTCCGGTGTGTTTTCCGAAAGCGATTTTTTTTTCGGTGTCCCGTTTCTGTGAGCAGGCGTTGTAGGTTGTACAGTGGGCTCAACAAACCTCGTCGGGCTGCTGCGAGTGCATCACAATCCATATGTAAGTGTTTCACACTGATAGCCACTTGGTGGCACCAGGGGCATGGTGGTGCGTCCGCTCCCATGTCTACGTAAATTAGGTGATTGTGGGTTATCCAGGTGTGTCCCGTGCATTGACTGTTAATGAACACTTGGTCTACCGTATTAGATAATCTAGCGTCCCAGTCTCCAACGGATGGTTTAACTGCAAGCATTTTTTGTCCACTCTGTTTGAAAGAGTCGTTCCATCGTGATGTTATACGTGAGTTGATAACTGTGAACCAGTCTCTGTAATGTATGGAGATGAATTGTTCTTGCTGGGTAGACACCCGTTTAGCGAGGGAATCTGCGCGCTCGTTGCCTCTTATTCCTACGTGTCCAGGTATCCAGCAGAACTCAACCGCTTGGCACGTCTCGGACATCGTGAATAGGTCGTGTTGCATTTTTCTAAGGGCAGGGTGATCAAAATGCAGAGTTTTCAGCTGGGTGAGAACACTCAGACTGTCTGAAACTATAACATATTTGGGGAGGTTGTCACTTTTGGTAATTGAGATGGCCAATTCGAGTGCGTGCAGCTCTGCAGAGAATATAGAGGCCTCTTGGGGTAGGGTGGTCGAACGCGAGGTTCCTTCGCCTACCTCGGCAGCTCCCACTCCGTCCGATGTTTTGGAGCCGTCAGTGTATATATGGCGGTGCTCAGAGTACTAGTCGTGAGAATTCTCGGCGGTACGTGTTTGTCGGAGTTGTTGCTTTGGGTACGTTTGCAAATCTAGGTTGACCAGTGGTGGGCTGATCATCCACGTTGGCGTGTGGATTTGAAGAATTCTATAGGAGAATGAAGGCTTGATTGCTTTGCGTCTGATGTTCAGCGAGGTCTGTAAGTTGTCCAAGCGTAGAGAAAAGGGTAGGGTGATACGCAGGGCGTTGTTTACGATGATGGAGAGAGGTTCAAGGGTGGTTTTGGCTGCTGAACCGTAGTGGTTAATGCGCGAGCGTATTATTGTTCTGAATAACATCATGCCGGTGTCCATATCGGCTCAGAATTTCAAGGATGTTACAGAGAGGATAAGTCCGGTAGTCATTTTGCAGCGAGTCTTCAGGGCTGTAATAAGAGGTCGCCATGTGAGTTTAGGGTCCCACACAAGACCGAGAAATTTTATTGATTTCTCGTATAGTAGCGGAGTGTTGTTCAGCGTAAATGCTGGTTTTAGGTGTAAGCCGGGCACAATAGTAAAGTGCATGTTTTTCGTTTCGGAGGGCGAGAATCGGAATCCGTTTAAGGAGGCCCAGTTCCCGACTAGGTTTAAACATTTGTGGAGTTCCTGTTGAATTGTTAAGAGGCTAGGGTGCCTGTAGCTTATTTGTAAGTCGTCCACATATAGTGATGAAAGCAATCTTCCGTCGTGCGGGAAAATGTCTGCTATCTGGTCGATTTTGAGTATAAAAAGAGTGACACTGAGGACGCTTCCTTGGGGGACGCCCATTTCTTGCGGATATGATGTGACAAGGTGTCGCCGACCTCAACCCTGAAGGTCCGGTTTTGCAAGAATTGGTGGATGTAACGTGGTAAGTGGAGATCCTGCGGTGGAGATCCTTCATGATGCCATATTTCCAGGTAGTATCGTTTGCTTGCTCCACGACGAAAAATATGGAAACCACGTGTTCCCCTCGGACAAATGCCTGTCTAATATCAGATTCCAGTCTTACAAGGTGGTCCGTTGTAGAGTGGCGCTTGCGGCTGCCACACTGGATGCTGTTCAGGCCTGCATGCATATCAAGGACGCTGGTAAGAGCGATGGGGCGATAGTTATGTGTCACCGTGGAATTTCCCGGGATTAGGTATTGGGATAATTACAGATTCCCGCCATTGATCGGGAAAAAATGAGTTTGAATACAAAGTGTTGAAACACTTTTGATAAATGCTCACGGGCGCCATCTGGGAGATTCTTGCTCATGTTGATGCGTATCCGGTCTGGCCCAGGTGAAGTTTCACGTGTATGGTCTATGGCGCACTGTAGATGGTGGAGGGAGAAAGGTTGTTGTAGGCCTCCTCTTCATTTCTAGAAGTGAAGTCAAGATGTTCACTTTCATGCAAGTCCTTTTCCCGTTGGAAAGCAGCCGTGTAGTTTGTTGATCGCGAAATCTGGCTAAAAGTCTGAGCTAGTTGATTTGCGATTTCCGCGTGGGAAGACTAAGTTCTGCCTCCGTCTGAGTATTTCACCCATCTGGCTTCCCGGTAGTTGAATCGAAGTTCTCGCGGGGCAGGGTTTCTTGGTTGGTTGGTAAGAAGCGATATGATGACTGGGTTATGGTCGCTTTCTGTCGTGTGTTGAAGGCAAAACTCCCCAAACGAGTTATGGTGCCAGAGTGGGGGAGCATATGGATAAATCGATGGCAGTTTCACTTTCGGGGGTGATTCGGGTGGGTTGTCCGTCGTTGAGGAGGACCAGGTTGTGAGTGTTTATGGTGTTAGCCATTATCACTCCCCTGGGGTCTGTTCTCACGCATCCGCGTGTTTCATGGTAGCTGTTGAAGTCTCCAAGGAGGAGTATTGGCGAGGGCTGTTAGTTTAGCAATTCGGTCATTAGTGCTTCAGAGAGGTCATGGCTTTGTGAAGAGTAGAT
>SDVV010014061.1:0-14913 GCA_016164225.1 Gammarus roeselii | reverse complement strand
ATATGTATTTATATAAGTACATTAGGAACCCGAGTGTTCAAAGTGTCGGTTGCAGTTTGCCAAAAAACACTAACAATCACAACTGTTTGATATTTGCGCGACAGCTTTTCTGGGCATTCAGCGGCACAACGGAAGGTCTTTTTGTGTCTGCGTTGTTTTATTGAGCCTACAGGTGCAGGGAATAATAAAGCAGCTCCTACACTGTCGGTCGTGCAACTCGGCTACCGAATGGTCTCACAGAGAGTGAGTCCGGGTCGAAGAGTATAGGTTGGATGTTTCGGAATGTTTCTACTTTAGCTTGTAATAAATCAAACAAACCAATTTGTGAACGATTTTAGTCGACCCCTCAGAGCTCACACGATACATCTGGCAGTCCTCATTGAAGTTGAGTGAAAACGGTGAAATTATAGACATTGTTTCTTGGGTGGGTTTAATTTGGCCAATATTCGAACATTCCTTCTGTCATCACCAGCATCAAAGATGGTAATGATTCGAGATTTACAATAATTCCTTCAGTTATTAGTTCGAACACTTACAAATTTGGTCTACCAAAAAAATGTGATTTATGTTGCTCGTTTGTTGACAAAAAATTTCATATTTGATTGACAAAAAGATTTGCGCACATGCTCATGAATTTGGAGAATGCCTACGTCCCTGTTGGTGGGAATAGAAATAAATGGATTAATTTTGTATGACTAAACCCTTTGTAATAATTGTTCCATGAGGCAAAATGTTTGGTTTTATCAGCCCTTTGCCGAAAATATTTCGATCATCAAGTCAGTCACTCAGCGCTGAATTTGTGATGCAACCCTAGCAAATAAAACAGGCTCCAGCTCGCTGCAGTTCTCATCAGAGAACGTTTTATCATCTGTTCGTAAATCTTTCAATCGTCCCTATAGGTTGTTCTTCTTTGAAAGCTTTCCGGTTTTCAAATTACGTTCTTGTGTAGTTAGATTAAAATACCTCCTGCGGGAGTTCTTTTCTGGACAGAAACCGGAACGTTGAAAGGGAAATATTGAATAATGAATGGGAGGAATGCTCTATTAATTGATTATATTAAGGAGTGTGAGTTAATCAAAGAATGCCATTGACAACTTACGAAATTAAATTAATACTTGAAACTGCAACACCTTGAGAGCTCATGTAATCCAATGAGTTTGAGCTATGAGTAGAGCCATGGGTAGAGCAATGGGTTCAGCTATGGGTATAGCCATGGGCAGAGTCAATTGGCTCACACAAGTTACGGCTTTATGGGAGTAAAGAAAGCCATGGGCAGAGTCAATTGGCTCACACAAGTTACGGCTTTATGGGAGTAAAGAAAGTCCTAAATTTTAGCCGTGAAATGTCGTGCTTCCCTGCTCATTTGAATGACAGGAGGCCGATGGGTTCATTAGGCGTTCGGGGGATTTCATCCCTTCTTCAACACATCAGAGGGGGTAACCACCTGCTAAATATCCTATTTTGAGAAGGTTTCATTATTTCATAAAGGTCCTAAAAAAATATTGCTGAAATTAGGCCTTTATCCAAATTGGAGACCAAGCTATAGCTCGTAAACACCGAGTTGAGGCCGTATTCGCTCGATAATGATCTCATCAGACCTATATTTTCTTCGAAATACCCCACAAAGGTCACTGATCAAAGTTGGCTGCTGCTCTATTAGCATTGATAGTCCGTTTGCCAGGTGGTCGCGTCTGAGGTAGTATTTATGATAGGTCGGTTGTGGTAGGGAGTAGAGCGAATACGTAGATGGATAATGCACTATTTGTCTTGTAGTTTTCTCAAACTTTTTTCCGGTCTGAAGGTGGATCGAGTGCTCGGGCGTCGGTAAACGTATCTTCAATAGATCGCTCGGCAAAGTGTTAACAAATACCAAGATATTTCCGGATGATGCACGTATGTGTTTCTATGCAAATGACAGACTGCTTTCAACTATTCCTCATATCAAGTATTGAGGTCTGGGAATTAAACACCCGATAATACCTGATGGCTTCTCATTTCATCTTATTGTTTTCAATAAATCAAAGTGTGTATATGCAACCTATTAGGTCAACCAAGTATCTAATTCTAAATTTGAGATCCGTATGTTAAACATTTCTCGGTAAGTGTTATGTACGACCTCAAGCTGAACAATTTTGGGAGCTCAGCTTTCACGCAAAAATAATTCACCACACACGCACAAGCGCCCCTTCAATCCAGCTCGCAGACATAATACGTACCCTAGAAGCAATACGGTCTCTAGAATAATACGTACGATTGCGCCGTGGATTAGAAACACATGTACCTTTGCCCCGCGGGTTAGAAACATCTTTCATTAGAATAATGCATAATTGGTTTGCGGGTCAGAAACACGTACCTTTTTCCCGCGGGTTAGTTAGGTTAGGTGAGATAGGAATGGATCCCACAACCCTATTTCATTAGATGGAACAACTTGTGGTTGATATTACTTGTAACGGAAATGAAAGTGGCTGCTCTGACTTAGGAATGATGTGCACGTTCGCTGTTGAAAAGTTGTACCTTAGTTCGGTCGGCGGAACAATTTGTGGATTACATGACAGTTAGGTATAAGAATGGGGCTGCTCTGACGTTAGCTATAAAACAATTTCATGCCTGGTATATGTTGTGATTTCTTTTGTCTTCACACAGTGACTAAGGGAGAATGGAGAGTGTCATCCAACAAAATTTATTGATGGATGGGAAAAAATGTGTTCCTATTTACTACCATTACTAATAAGTTTATGTCACGTATATTTCAGTGGTAACTTTTGTTATCAGAACAACTATCGCTGACAAAAACAGTGAACATATTAACAGGGAAGTGTGATATTTATGTAAGTTTTTTATTTGTAAATACTCCAAAATAAATATCATATCATTAAAAAAACGGGTTCCTGTTTGCCAAACTTTCTACGACGTCAAAATCGAACAACGAGATTGCAGGATCCGTCTAATGATACTGTTACAATCCCCCTAACTTTTCGTTAATTTTCCGTTATTTGTTGTTACCAGGGGAGGCATGTTAATTTAGATTGTTTAATTTGCAGAAATGTACTGAACCCTTGTTGGAACGCGGCTCTCACAAGGCTGCTCTACACGTTTTGCTCACTAGTATGTTGCAACAAAATATATGAAATATCACCTCCAATCACTCTAACATGATACGGGGATCTTTCTAAATTTTGATTGTTGGCAGGGATTGTGATAGGAATTCATCAGAGGATGGCAACGGAAAATGTTTTTTATTCTGTAGGAAAATTCGAGTCAATGGAAAAAAACACGACTACTCACGCGACGCAACAGCCAGGATTAGTAAATAACACGAACACATACCCTCCTTTTCTGCAAAGTTGTTTCACATCAGACATCCCCTGAACCCGTTAACTCCCAACCCAATAAAACCTTTTCTGCTCTTTCCACCTTCCTGACATTTTCCAACTCTGTCATCTTTTCCCAAATCACTGTCCCCAATCCAGACAGCCTTATTCCGTCGATGCCTTCCCGTCGTCTCTTCGTGAAATCTCATTGGTCAAAAATATTCCACCCAAACCTCACCGGTGGCAGCTCTGCCAGCGCCCGGTATGTTCATTTTTAGTGCTGATTTGAAGGGTTCTAATGAGCCTCCTAAAATCTTTCAGACCATCGATGACAAATTTGAGGACGAGCTGGTACGGGAAAGCAGGAGTGCGCTCCTGTGATATGAATGTTCTAGTACTGTATCAAGTTTTCTAACCTATTAAATGTTCTTATGGAGAGCGATCAACACACGCCAGTTCATAAGAAGGGCAAATGAAACACGTTCTGAAATGAAGAGGCAACGCTAATTACCGTACAAACATTCCTGTGCAAAGGTGCCGAGCAAGTCAGAGTCACGTTATCATTGATGCCATTAGAATGATAACGGGTGCAGCTCAAGACTTTTCACAGCCAATCAGCGCATATTGTCTGCGAGTGGTTGGGAACTGAGATGTCTCATTCAAACGTCATATGATTAGTCCAATAAATTGTTTGGGAACCTTTAAAGCTGCATGTTGGAGAGGAAGAGTCTTGATACACTTTGCGGAGATTATATTAGTATATTGTCATCGCTACTTCTTTATTATCTTCTCATATCCTTATCATCATTGATTTTCAACCCAATCCACCACCTTTCGAAAATTATACACCGGGTATTTTATGAAAAAAAAATTATGATTATAAAAATTCAGACTAAGTAGACTTGCAAAACTAAACAACTTGTAATCGTGTTTCCAGTTATCTAAAATGCCTCCTTCTCAACACGTAGTCATCCATTGGCAGCTGAATCATAACCGAACATCCACAAGCCAACAATACACGTGTGAGTTACAATTGACGAGGAACTCTGAAGTTCAAATCACTCGTAGCTCGGTATTTTTCAGTAGGCCTTAGCAGTACTGCTCTATTGTCTATTGATGTTTGACAGTGATAATAGAATGAGATGAGCAGCGAATGATATGTTTATCAACATTGATTTACACCTCTGGCGTTCCTCTTCACGCCCCGTCTTTATATCCCGACCAGGTCCCCAGCCTCTAATATGTCGCTTACATCATTTCTGTTATGCAACTCTAGAGCACTGATATCTTTGAATCGAAGTTGAAAGGTGCTACCGCTGGCGGGTCGCCGCCTAAACCAAAGGGTTCTACTGGGTTCAATGAACCAGAACTTCTCCAATTAGAGCCCTATTCTGAGCCCATTGTCCATTGTTGTGTAATTGATGTAAGATAACTTTGTATAATACCTTAATGATATAAGTTGGAAGAAATGAGCGTTCTAGCAAGGCTCTATTGTGAACTTGTTGATGACACGGTCGGGGTGATATGAGAGGTGCATCACGACATCGAATCGGTCATATCAACTTATAAAAGAATATCGGGCGTTGAGACGGTGCACAAAAAGCACTGTCTAGGAACAGGTTAACGATACCTTCGATCACAAATTAGCACTATGATAAGAGGCACAATTAACAAAGATCATACCAGTGTGGAATTACCAAAGAAAAAGACACATCCATGTTCAAAAATCAAACCCAAATTAGTTATACCACCGAATTGAAGTGACCGACAACATTGTGGGTAGTGTAGCCTTAACTCTAATCCCGAATAAAGCAGAACTTTATTAGGGATATAGTATAAGTAAAACCATTTGATGACCTGAAAATGGAAACTACATTTTTTTTAAATAAATGGGTCCGAAAGCTGCGGGAAGATGTCTCCTAACTACATGTTAGTCACAAGGCGATTCACAAAAAAACTATCGTGTGTATTTGGCTTTAATATTGCTCGTCAAATTCTGTAACCACAGCACCGAAATTTATGAGACCAAATTGTCATAAATCTCAACGCGACAAATAAAGTTCCCCTAGGAGAAATGTTGCTTTGAGGTATTGCACATGCGACAGTTCTTTTTATTGTTGGTAGATTGCCTAATTTTGAAGGGTCGGATCTGCAAACGACCTCTACTCTTTCACAGATATTACTGATCCGTTCTGTCGCTAGGCAATAATGCGTCGCCTTATATGGAAGTGAAATGAACTTCCCGAGAGACTAATTTATGATAAGGCCATCAGCTGATCGAGTTCAGACTTCATGATCACTAGTTAAGCCCTGGACAAATGATTTTCATTACTATAAAAAGGTGATGCATAATCGCCCATAAACGTACCGATTCGGTAATAGTTAAAAATACGTAAAGGTAATTGCTAGTACCGACCATTGCATGTTGTAAATGATGTGTTGTGTGGATACATTGCGACCAATCGAAAGTGAACCAAGATCCAAATTAAAGGAATTGTCCTTCAGAGCTAATCGAAGTCATAATTCCTGTGTGTGTGCAGTACTACGTTAGTCCCTCCATTGCTGTCGAATAGGAGCAAATTCAACCTATAATTTAAGTTTGTGCAGTACCACAATACTCTCTCTAATATTGTCACATAGGCCCAAATTCAAGCCCTAATTTGTTTGTGCAGTTCTGCAATAGTCGCTCCCTCCAATACAGTCTCGGAAGCGCAAGTTTAAGCCACAATTTGTGTGTGCAGTACTGCAATAGTCGCTCCCTCCTTCAACACAGTCATGGAGGCGCACATTCAAGCCACAATTTGTGTGTGCAGGACTGCAATAGTCGCTCCCTCCTTCAACACAGTCATGGAGGCGCACATTCAAGCCACAATTTGTGTGTGCAGGACTGCAATAGTCGCTCCCTCCTTCAACACAGTCATGGAGGCGCACATTCAAGCCACAATTTGTGTGTGCAGGACTGCAATAGTCGCTCCCTCCTTCAACACAGTCATGGAGGCGCACATTCAAGCCACAATTTGTGTGTGCAGGACTGCAATAGTCGCTCCCTCCTTCAACACAGTCATGGAGGCGCACATTCAAGCCACAATTTGTGTGTGCAGGACTGCAATAGTCGCTCCCTCCTTCAACACAGTCATGGAGGCGCACAGTCAAGACACAATTTGTGTGTGCAGTACTGCAATAGTCGCTCCCTCCAATACAGTCACGGCGGCGCACATTCAAGCCCCAACTTGTGTGTGCAGTACTACAATAATTGCTCCAATACTGTAACATCGGCGCAAACTCAAACCATAATAGTGTGTGTAGTAGTACAATAGTCGCTCCAATGTGGGCTGTACTATCTCCCTAATAGCTCACTGGTAGCTCGTGTCCCCATTAATCATTGGTATCTGTACGCTAAGTGGTGCGAGTTTCAATCAATCAATTGCCAACCTCAATCAATAAGATAGCTAAGGCTTGTTCGAAATTGACAACGTTTTAAAATTGTTACTGCTTCACTTTCCACGGGCAGCTGGTACACGCACGCTCTGTACCAAGTCATTACTTATTGAAGCACGAATAAAATACAATTAATTTTCCACATAGGCAGTTGATGAACTCTTGGCCATTTATAGGTGTACGTGGCGTAATCTGCTTCAAATGCAGTTGTGGTTCTGTGGCTCTTGAGTTGAAGTCAGATAAACATTTAGCTTTCTCGGCGAATCAATTCCACAAAACCTGAGCAGCACTTTTATTCGCAGGTCTATCGGTATCCTGCGCTAATAATTATTACTGTCCGTTCGGTATGACGCGATGCAGCGGTTATGAGCTCATGAAGGAGGGCGGATATTTCAACTTGAACCGTGTAGTTATAGTAAGACAGTAATTAAACGAGGGTTCTGTTGAATGCTTTTTGAACATTAAGGTTTCAAAACACACTGGTAAATAATGATGTAAATCAACTATACATTTCTGGAAACAGGAGAAACAGCGATTTTAATATAAATTTTAGATGTGCTATCACTTTGAAATATAGAAATCAGACAAAAGCATTTATCGCTCGTGACCCAACAACGGGATTAGGAAATTTTTCAGCCAAGACGAGGCAATCAACAGATTTGTTGTTGTAAAATCGTATTAAGGACGATATAAGTTCTACAGATCTCATTTCATTCAGTTTGTTCCATCAAGGCAATAAAATGTCGAAGGTTTGGGTTTCGATTCCAACTATCCTGCGATTTGACTGAATGCATGTAGAAACATGAAGGAATTAGGTCATTCCTTTCATAATATAGAAGGAACGTCTATACATATGTACACACATACACATATTCACACAATTTCCTTAGAGGAATGTTGCCGTCAAAATTCGAAACGAATGTAATTATTGCAGTAGTGGTATATTCTATTTGCTCGCTTCTGCGCACGGCATCCAACTTCACAAACTGCCGGCCAACACACCTCTAACCATGTTTCACAAACATACCTGCTGCCGGCCAACACACCTCTAACCATGTTTCACAAACATACCTGCTGCCGGCCAACACACCTCTAACCATGTTTCACAAACATACCTGCTGCCGGCCAACACACCTCTAACCATGTTTCACAAACATACCTGCTGCCGGCCAACACACCTCTAACCATGTTTCACAAACATACCTGCTGCCGGCCAACACACCTCTAACCATGTTTCACAAACATACCTGCTGCCGGCCAACACACCTCTAACCATGTTTCACAAACATACCTGCTGCCGGCCAACACACCTCTAACCATGTTTCACAAACATACCTGCTGCCGGCCAACACACCTCTAACCATGTTTCACAAACATACCTGCTGCCGGCCAACACTTCTCTAACCATGTTTCTCAAACACACCTGCTGCCGGCCAACACACCTCTGAACACGTTTCACAGTTGCCCCCTGAAACATAATTCTTTGTGTCGGTCAATGCTCTTTGGCCCACTCTGTCGTCTAGCAATATCATAACATTTAAGTAACATGGCAGCCGCCAACGAAGACTGATGCAAAGACGAAAAAAATGTTTGCACGAATATCATCTGGATCAGATCGAAGAGAAAAATCAGCCCCTCAAATAAATATTCAATCACCATAAATTCGAAAATTATTCATAAAATTATCCGACCTCAATCATTTATTCTCTAGTCTATAGAGGCTGGCTCAACCGCGCTCGACAATTTTATCCAGAAACCGCCCACCTGAGCCAATTCTAGGATTATATATTCCTGGATTTCGAATTCCAAGATTTTGTGTTCCAGGTGCCGTCAATGAACGGAATGAAGAGAGCGGTAATGAGGCAAAATAGATTCCTAACATGCGGGAGGCAGAAGGAGATTCTACTCAGGTTTATCTGTCTAGAAACACAGGGAAACCGGAATGCGTTTTCAGACTACACAGAGCGGTTAGCTTGATATATGTGTGAACAATTTGTGGTATTTCTGGTGAGTGTGCAAATTCTGTTTGAGTAGGGCGTGGTATACGTCATTAATAAACAATGTGTATACGTCATAAATGAACAATGCGTGGGTTCTGAACAAAGTACACGTCATGCGTGAACGATGTGTGTGGTAGTTCTGTCCAAAGAACAAGTTACGTAGGAATGATGTTTTTTCTGACTAAGAACGCCGTGTATGAACAATTTATGGAAATTCTGACCATCGTTCACGTCTTGCTTGGATGCTGGAAGATTATCCGCATCATTGACATGATAAGCGATTAGTGATATTTTGTGGATTCCCACTTGAGTAGACAGAAACGCGCACTGTTAAACAGACACAAGAAAATGGTCAGCAAGAAAAACAAGACAAGTGGGTATAATTGTTAACACTACTTTCAGTGACTATTGATTAAACTATTCACTATTTTGAATGATTTGTCTTAGAACAGATTATTGTGAAAATTTGATTTTGTAATGTAAATGGCTGATGATGTAGCTACTGGTACCCACTCATGTAATTTAAACTAATATAATAACAAAATATGAGTGAGTGAAATGATAAAAAAAAAACGTAGCAGTTTAGTTAGGTATGTTCTAATCAACCAATCCTATCCGTCAGAGCCAAGTCGAATCGTTTGCCGGGTGGGAACCCGGCAGGTTCAGGCCGACACGGATTAGAAGTAATCAGTAGCGGGGTCCCATTAAGCTGGTAACGCCCCATTAGGTGATTATCACTTCAGCCGTAGGCCTTGGTAATGGGAAGGCAAATTGAAGCAAATGGAAGCTGGTCTTGATAGGGTAAAATTGCTATCAAAACGTGGAATCTTAGTTTTCAAATGGAAGTGAGTTAGAAACGGTTGCCATTATTTCTAATAGCGGATTGGTGAAGGTGAAGCCTAACTAATAAAACAAAGTTTTTCGCATAAAACAACTTTTTTCGAGCGTGACATAAATAAAACCAAATTTTCATCCAAACTACATCTTTGGAGACTCACTTGGGACCCAACATGATCTTTAGAAGGCTCTAGGGAGTAAAATTAAATTAATCGAACGCTCATCAACAAATACTGGAGAGAAAAATGAATGGCCTCGATCTTTATTAACGAATACTTGAATGCTAGGGACAATTCCAGGTGTCTGGGGAATCTTTGATGACTCGTCACCCAAGCAAAGTAGACTGGCGTTTCGTATAACAAGCTTTGTAGGGAAGATGTGAGTATAAACCGCACAGTAACGCATGAGAGCATCACAATGTTAACAGCTATCAAGTGGCCAAATGTCAACTCTGATTTAGGGTAGGCCAGGCACTGGCCGAATGCTAATGGTAGGCCGTAGTCAGCGGACGGCGATGGTGGGCCGTAGTCGGTGGACGATGGTAGGCCGTAGTCGGCGGACGATGGTATACCGTAGTCGGCGGACGATGGTAGACCGTAGTCGGCAAAAGATGGTAGACCGTAGTCGGCGGACAATGGTATACCGAAGTCGACGGTCGATTGTAGATCGTAGTCGGCGGACGATGGTAGACCGTAGTCGGCGGTCGATGGTCGACTGTAGTGGGCGAACGATGTTAAACCGCAGTCGGTGGACGATGGTAGACCGTTGTTGGCGGTCGACGGTCGACCGTAGTCAGCGAACGATGGTCGACCGTAGTCAGCGGACGATGGTCGACCGTAGTCGACGAACGATGTTCACACAAAACTCTGCCACAGTCCAGTTATATTTCTGCAACGCTTTGAAGGCAAGTTAAAACCTCCGAGGACCGAGTGGCTTCTTACATTTTCAGCCGCGTCTCAGCTGTTTCATCCTACAAGAAATAGGTGATGTAGAAGATTCGTTCCAGATACGTTTGATTGTTTCAATTTGTAGACAAACAGTATCGATGAATATCTTCATCGTCGGTTTGTCTTCGAGGGAAGCCACATCGACGGTGCAAGAAAATATAACGATTTAGATGATATCTGGTGAGTTTATACGCTTTAAATTAATGAATTATATTAGGCAATCGTAAGAAAGTGGCTTATATCTAAATTTTGGTGATCATTTTTGTTGGTGGTAGAGTGCTGATCTTACTTCGGCATACTTAAATATTGTATTATCGAGCCCCAATAATACCGTACAGAGTTTTTCGCTGTAATAGAGAATTTTTTGCGCGTTTGTTATGGCAGTGGCTCTCTCACTCTCTCAGATCCACCCGTACCATCCTATTCTTAGTTACCAAATGTATTTAGCTGGTAATCTGAATAAATAATTCACACCAATTATTAAAGAATTTCAATGTCATATCGCAACACCTTGTGTCATCAGGAAATAGTGCTTAGTTGTTCAGTATTTTGAACTCACTTTGATAGCTCATTTGTCGTCACATGATTCGGAAAGAGTTCAGCAAGATATGTCCCCACCGTTCATACCTCGACTCAATTACTCTGTAACAGGTGGTGATGTACTCCTTAAGGTTAAATATTGTTTGCTGAGACGATAGTCTTAGCTGGTCATTGTACATGATTTTCACTTTATCGTGTACAATTTTTTTGTTCAAAATAGCAACATGCCGTTTTCTAGATGAATGAACCTAGAATTTTGACAGACCCGAACGTACTCATTTACTCCATATTTCTACCAAGTGTTATTTGGAACCAAATGCATTGCTCGAAACAATAATAATTGTTCCTTGTATTTAATTTATATTTTAGTATTAAAAAATACTTTGTATCAGTACCAGAATACCACGAGGCCCCTCGTGAATAAACGTTTTGTCTTTCTTCCGTTCTTTCTTGGATTCACGTATTCTGAGATGGTTCGGGCAAATGGATGGATGAATTATGGATGAAGGGAGATTGGTGAAAAGGGTGATAAATGCGAAGGCGAGTGGTCGCAGGCCTAGAGGTAGACCGAAGTATGGGTGGATGGATGGTGTGAAGCAGCCGTTAGGAAGGAGATACATGAATGTGGAAGTAGCGAGAGAGTTTGCAATGAACAGGCGTGAGTGGAGAATGGTTGTGAATGGTTGATTTCGACGCTGCTCAGATGTGCTTCCCCGCCATGGCATCCCGTTGTCGGGATGGGTGTGGACGGGGGGGATGGCATTATGCCGCGGCGGGGGTAAACCAGTGAAAATTGTCGGGCCCTGTTGCTGACAACGGATTCTCGGACTGCATTCGTGACCCAGAGTGTGTTTTGCGGGGTTACCGGCCGGACCCTTTAGCACAAAAGGGCTAAGTTGTGCGAGTGTGACCGTATGAAGGTGTGAGATGCGCCTTGCCGTCGGCCACCGTCCTTTCTGGGGGAATGCGGCCTAGTGTCTGTATCTGTATCCTTCTTTCTTTAGAGACAAACCCACAGACATTTTATGAATCACTAATTTTATTTCGATCAATAGTAATTTTGTCTCAAACTCTTATATACATAACATCTCTCTGTATTGATGTTATGTTTACTATGTCGCAAAATGAGGTTGCCCACTATCGCCCTATTTATTTTTATAACAGTTGCAGCAAGGGATGGAATTTCAATTTGTATTATTTTATATTACGTAATTCCCGATCAGCTACACATGCTGAAATCGAGCAGTCATTTCCTGGATTACTGATAATGTTAGCAGTAATGCTGATTGAAAGCCAAATCAATGTAAACAGTATTTGGTTAGTTTCTTTGACGAAGAAACTTACAAATCCTAGATAACCGTCAGGTTAATAAGAACCGCTACTGTTCTGTTACCAGCCGGCTAATTAAAACTGCAACTGTTCTATTACCGCCAGGTCAATTGGAACCGCAACTGATCTGTTACCGCCAGGTTAATTAGAACCGCTTCTGTTCTGTTACCACCCGGTTAATTAAAACCGCAACTGTTCTATCACCGCCAGGTCAATTGGAACCGCAACTGTTCTGTTACCGCCAGGTTATTAGAACCGCAACTGTTCTGTCACCATCATGTTAATTAGAACCGCAAATGTTCTGTTACCACCAGATTAATTAGAGCCGCAACTGTTTTGTCACCGCCGGGTTAACCATAGCCACAACTGTTCTGTTACTGCAAGGTTAATTAGAACTGCAACTGTTCTGTTGCCGCCAGGCTAATTAGAACCGCAACTGTTCTGTCACCATCAGGTTAATTAGAACAACAACTGTTCTGTTCTCACCAGGTTAGTTGGAACCGCAACTGTTCTGTTACCGCCAAGTTAGTTAAAACCGCTACTGTTCTGTTACCTCTAGGCTAGTAGCGCAACTGTACTGTCACCGCCGGGTTAATTGGAACCGAAACTGTTCTGTTAACACCAGGTTAATTAGGGCCGCAACTTCTCTTATACCATCAGGTTAGTTAGAATCGCAACTGTTCTGTTTCCACCAGGTTAATTAGAACGGCAACTTATAATTTTCCTAGTATACATTGATTGCTGACATGGCGTGATCTTACGAAAACTTGGAGAGATAACGGGATTTTATTGAATCCAAATTTCAATCGATGTGTAGATATGAAAACTAATCTAAAGGGTGACTCGATTACTGATGCTCGTAAATCAACGGATTGTTTCAACGTAAAGTTTGTCTCTGCTGCGGTCATTCTGGAAGGCCATTTCTCAGTCAGTGATTACATCCTCTTTGTTCGGTCACTCCTCAATGTATGTACCTCCTCTGTTTGCTGGCCCACCGATCCATCTGAGGAAAGAAGAGTCTACCTTTCAATAAGTGTAAAGACTGTATTGTGGATTTTATGTCATCATTGATTTTCGAACAAATCGCTGATATTATTCACACAACAAGTATTCAAAAGTTGTATTTATTACCTACAAGTGTTATTTTATATTCACAGGCGGTATTTATTACTCACAAGTGGTATTATATATTCATAGGCGGTATTTAATATTCACAAGGTTTATTTTATGTTCAAAAATGATATGCAATACACACAAGTGGTATTTATTATTCACAAACGGTATTTATTATTCACAAGCGCTACCAACTATTGAATGTCAACTCGAGCATTTCCAACCTCCAATAATTAAGTAACATTAAAAAAACGGACATCGTTTTCGAAATGCATGATCACTACTCCTCAGTTTTTTAAGGCTATTTTGCTTTAAACGGAATCGTATATTCAACCTTCGCCTCAACAAATCCAATTTATTTTTTCCGAGATGCCTGTCTTTCCCGTAGCATTTGATACTGTTAATCACTATATTCTTTCGGGTAATTTTTTTAAATTGGGGATTAGAAAACTGGCTCTTGAGTGGCTTCGATTATACCCAACTATTCGTGCACAGCCACATAAAAAAAAATGTTGAATGCTCGATGAAAACTTATCTTCACGCGTCATTTACCCAGGGAATCATCTTGTTTGATTCTTTTCACGCCAAAGTTAATTCAAGACGTTGTGTTCGTGTAATTTTGCACTTCAGATTGTTCCCGTCACCAATTATGTTGTGTCCAATTGCTAAGAGTTTGTTGCCCCGACGGCGTGGATGAGATTTTAAATGTTGGTAACTTTAGATGGCCTGGATAAATTTTGAGTACCATATTTTGGCCAAATGGCTTTGCTGGCAGAGAAATTAAGAGCCAGACGATTTGATGTTTCTGAGCTGTATTTCACTGAAAATTTGATCTGTGGTTATATGTAAGAGTGTGTATTTATTTTCAATAAATGTATTACTCAAATTATTTGTTGTGTTGGTTTTCCGATTTGCATGGTGAGTGAAATTTTGCTTTATTTGATGTGTGTATCCAATCTCAATCCTTTTTCGAAATGCCACAATTTCTTCTGGAATCATTTTTTTAACTTCTGAAATAATTCATCAAAGACTGGCACTGTAAGACCCTGGGATGCTCTTAGAAGACATTAGTTCTTGACACATGAGTCGGCGAGTATGTGACACCTTCTAAATTGTGATAATCATACAATTTAACAAATATTAATTTTTTATGTGGTTTGCCCCTCTCCATTATGATATTTTTTTATCTTGCGGAAAGGTGGCAGAAAACTTTGCCAATATCAGAGGCATTCCAGCCAAACCTTTACAGCCGATGCAAACTATCTCCAATGCCAGAAGGCGCTAATTCTTCCGCACTGTGAGCGGCAAGTCACGGCTTAATGCTGCATATAGACTTTACATTCCGGATGCCCGAGTTTTCCAAGCCCAACGGGTTTTGAGAGGCGCAATATTTATTAG
>SDVV010014060.1:0-14913 GCA_016164225.1 Gammarus roeselii | reverse complement strand
GTGGGATATTTGGGGGATCTGAGACTGTTGGAGTCTGTGCAGAGGAGGTGGACCAAGGAGATTGATGGGCTGGGTGGAGTGGACTATGGTGAGCGGCTCAAAGCAATGCAGTTGTTTTCTGTGAGGGGGAGGTTGTGGCGTTCTGATCTTGTGAAGTGTTGGAAGATTTATCATTGTTCTGTTGATTCAGGTTTGTCTGCTCTGTTTGAGAGAGCTCCGGATGTTGGCACACGTGGGCATCTTTTAAAGCTGGTGGTTCCCCGCTGTCAGACTGACTATAAATGGAGATTCTTTTATTCTCGCTGTGTGCAGATTTGGAACCGGCTGCCCGCTGATGTGGTGCAGTGTGATTCACTTCGCGGCTTCAAGAGGGGCCCTGGCGGAGGAATTGGGGGCAGTGTTGTATGAGTTTGGCTAGACTAAATTTGATGTGATGTTGTTGCTTTGTTTGTGTTGTCAACGGTTGTGTGCAGTTGTAGACGGTCTTCATTGTTTTGTTTTCTTTGGACCTATTGAGCGCATTCTGACCAGCGACCTGCTGCAGTACTTGTACAGTGCTGTTCATTTTGATTGCTGGCGCGCTGAGGTGTACTGCCTCCCATGCCTGTGTGCCCTGTTGGCGGGGCTGCAAAGGTGAGTTATTGACATGATTGACCAACCTGACACTTTGACCACATTGAATAACAGACTCCCCCACTCGCAAATTTTTCTACTCTAATACGTGTCAGCCTCTCCTGTTATCTCATTCTTCTCTTCCAATCTGGCTCTATACTGGCTCTAAACCAAGACATGTCCTCTGACCACCACCCCAATCCACAACTGACTATACTTTTTGCAGCTATAAGCAAGCAGAATGGGACAAATACACGGCGGTGATGAAAACTGCTGTTCATTTTTTCAACATCACTTGTTATAAATCTATTAATGCTACATCAAGACACTTCGTTGCTATGCTTAACCACGCAGACAAACAACACATCTCCCGAGTTTGTCCGTGGCTTCAACTCAACTTTCTCAGCCTCCATCAAGCCCAAAATTTAACCACAAAACCACCTTTGTAAATTGTTCTCAACCAGTTGCAGAATCATACAGATTTTGAAAGTGAACTCAGACATTCGTCAGCAACAGATAATCTTGTGATGGGGATGTGTTGGCCATTGTCAACTTTCAATCCTCTGCCTCATCAAAGTATATATCAGGAGCCTAGGCAACAAAACTACAAACCATATAGGCTTGCACAGTACCATCAGACCATGCTTGCCATTGTCTTCCGCTTCAGCTGCACCTCCTGTGGATTTGTTGTTCTCGCCTTAGCAGTCAGCTGTGGCATCTGACGGCTCTGCTGGCATGAGTGTGCAGGGTTGTGGGAGGGCCGGGTGCTGGGCATGCCCGTGGTCTTGTGGACAGATGGCTGCTGTAGCGGGCGCTGGTTTGGCGTGTGGCTTTTGTCATACCTAGCTGAATGACCAGGCGTTTTTTTTGTGGTGTCTGTCGGAGAGGTTTTTACTCTGAGACCATGTGTTTGGGTATTGAGGGAGTTTGATTGGTACTGTTCTGTCAGATTCATCTGGTGCTCTTGAGTATATCTGTTGTCATTGTCAAGGCTGCTAGGATGATTTGAAGGCAGTTGATCATCTTCATAAGTCTTTCTCTCAGTTGCTGTTGGCAGTTGGAGTGCTGGTGGGGCAGTTTAGAGGTGTGATTGTGGGTGCAAAGAGAAAGTGCAGTTGTGAGTCTACTCAGGGAAGTCAGCTGACTCGTCATCTGGATGGCCCTGGCACTGATAGTTCCTCTGGTGCTTGGCTGTTTAGGAGGGATGTCTTTGAGGAAGTGAAGGAGCTAAATGAGAGGGAGAAAAGGAAGTGCTCAGTTATGTTGAGAGGTTTAGATTGGGAGACTTTTGAGCTGGTAGAAGAGCAAAATTTCATGAAGTTTGCAGTGTCCTGGACGTTGATGTTGATCTAACTGATGTAGTCAAGATTGGTGCTAGCGGTCTGTTCAGAGCTATAGTGTTCAATGATGATTCCAGACACAACTTATTGTCCCAAGCCCCTAGTCTGAGGAATTTGGATGGTTTTTTGAACTTTTCTATCCTAAAAGACCTTACTTACAGGCAGAGGGGTAAATTGCTGGCTAGGAGGCAAGCTCACACCTCATCAGAGGGTGACAGGGGGTAGAGGAGTGAATCCTTGGGAGCTGCTGCTGGGCGGGGGCTTTTGTCCGCGCTGGTCAGGGAGGGCCTGTTGGTTCCGGGGATTCCTCTAGTTGGACACTGGGTGGTGGTGGTTGAGGCGGTGGCTGTCGCGTTGGGGGCGCTAAGGTGGCCGTTGTGGCGGTGCTGATGACCGAGGCGGTGCTGGTGGTCGCGAGGATGCTGCCGGCAGAGTTGGTGCTGGCAGTTGAGGAAATGCTGGTGGCCGAGGAAGTGCTGGCCGCCGTGGAAGTGCTGGCCGCCGTGGAAGTGCTGGCCGCCGTGGAAGTGCTGGCCGCCGTGGAAGTGCTGGCCGCCGTGGAAGTGCTGGCCGCCGTGGAAGTGCTGGCCGCCGTGGAAGTGCTGGCCGCCGTGGAAGTGCTGGCCGCCGAGGAAGTGCCGGCGGCCGAGGTAGGGTTCGCAGAAGCGGTCGTGGTGCCGGGAGCGGCCGTGGTCCTGGTGGTGGTGGTGGTCGTGGAACTCCAGGTGGCCATGAGGATGGGGCTTTAAGCTATCCAGGCAGTCTTTGTAGATGGATTTCTCTATTTTGCGGTTGTGCTGTGTAAATTTGAATCCTCTTATGAATAAAGTCTCTTATGTTGGTCATATGGTGCAGCAGTGGGATTTGCAGTTGGTTGGTATGTGTGAGCCGTAGTTGACTACATTGGTATTGTTGTCCTTGTTAATTTGCCGGGGTTTCATCTGGTTAGGGGAGATGTGGTGGGGGAAGTGAAGAACCATGAAGTTTGTCAATATGTTACAAACAATTTTAGGTTTGTGCCAGTTGAAGTAGGTCTTCCTAATGTTGCTGCCATTTCTCTCCTGTATTATGATGTTTCAGTTGTGGGGGCTTACCGTCTGCCCTCCTAATCGACTGAGGAGAATGCTGAACTGATTGAATTTCTGATGGAATTTTATGTTGGTAGGGAGGTTGTTGTTCATGGGTGATGTTAACTTGCCTTTGTTGGATTTATCTGTAGTCATTTTTAATGATTATATTCCTCCAGTTGGTTTGCAGTTTCTTGATTGTTTTGCTCTTCTTGGACTCACTCAGTGGGTGAGGGAAAGTACTTTTATTGATTCAGGCACCATTCTTGTTCTTACGCTGACTACAGAGGAAGATTGGGTGTCATCTGTGGCAGTTTTGCCTCCTCTCCCAGGGTGCTACCATGCCTCTGTCCTGGTTGAGTATTGCCTTCAGATGGATGAGATTCCAGTTGATCCTGGTTTTAAATCGGTCATGTGGTCTCGTGGAGGTTACAAGAGTATGAGAGAGGTTTTGACAGACATTGACTGGCGTTATAAGTTCCTGTATGGCACTGTAGAGGAGAATTATAGTTAGTTTAGGTTGGTTATCCATTCGCTTGTTGACAGGTTTGTTCCCACTCTAGACTCTGCTGCACGGCCAAGCTAGTGGCGGGGCCCTCCAAGGGAGCTGATGATCAGTATATCTCAGACTTGGGTGCAGTACAAGCTTTTGAGGAGGGAGCTTGGTAGGCAGCATGAGGTGGTGTTGGTGTTCTTGGGGAAGTTTAATAGGTTCAATTTTGAGTACAGAAATTTTTCTCGCCAGAGCCAGTGTTTATATGAACAGGAATTAGCCAACAACTTCTCTGTTGCTCCCAAGATGTTTCGCTCCTATATCAGAAAAAGAAAAAAGAGCTATCTTTCTGTGGGTCCTCTGAAGCTTCCATCTGGTGAGGTTGTTGCTGGTCAGAGAGACACGAGTCAGCTGTTAGTGGATTGGTTTTTGTCTGTGTTTATGGATGCTGATCCTGCTGGCCCTTCCCCACATAAATTTTTTCCCGGGAAATTTAATGAGATTTGTGTGAGGAAACTGTTAGTCTCCCAGGTTCTGGACAAAATAGATTCATCTTCTGCTCCTGGACCTGATAGTATCCACCCTAGTGTTTTGAAGCAGCGTTCTTGGCAGCTGTCATTGCCCTTGTCTTTGATATTTGTGAAGTCTTTGGGCCAGGGAGTTTTGCCAGGGGCTTGGAAGGAATCTCATGGTTTCCCTTATTGAAGTCTGGTGCAAGGAGCAACCCTCTCAAATATTGACCTGTGGTTTTCACTTCTGCTTGTTGTAAGGAGCTGGAGCGGGTTATTGTGTTGCAAGGAAGCGTCTTTTCTGGAAGATTCTGGCATTTTGTCAAGCGGCCAATTTGGATTCAGGGTGGGAAAGAGCATGGAGGATCAGTTGTTGCTTACTTATGGTGAGGTTGCTGATCTGGTGGATGATGGAACGATGGTGGATGTGTTCTTTTTGGATTTTTCAAAGGCATTTGATGTCAATGATTATGTTTTGTTGGTCAAACTAGGATGTCGGTTTTCATGATGGATTGTTGGATTCGATTCGTAGTTTTCCGACTGGAAGGCAAATGTGCGTTTCTGTGGGGGGAGTTGGAGTTGTCAGTGACTTGGGATGTGACAAGTGGAGTGACCCAGGGTTCTGTGCTGGGCCTGCGCTTGTTTTTGCTGTATGTTAATCATGTTGCAGCAGGAATTGCTTGTAAGTGGAAAGCTTATGCTGATGACTTCAAACTTGCAGTTTGCCTGGGGGTGTCTTCTTTGCAGAGAGATCTGAATTTGGTGCAGTCTGTGTCCCTGTTGTGTAATCTCTCTCTGAACATTGCCAAATGTATCTTTATGCATTTTTACAGGGGTTGTCTTGAATTGGAGCAGCTTGATGATGGAATTGCTTATAATTTGAATTGTGTGGCTCTTGAGCTTGTTGATTCCTGCAGGAACTTGGGAGAGCTTGTTGATTCAAGGTTGTGATTTCACCTCCATGTGAAATTTTGTTAGAGAGACACCCAGTCTGGCAACCAGTCTGCTCCGTTCTACTGTCAATAGGAGTTCTCTTTTCATGGTGTCTTTGTTTATTTTATCTCACATAAGGCACATCTTGAACTCGACTCTTGTGTGTGGAATGTGGGATATTTGGGGGATCTGAGACTTTTGGAGTCTGTCCATAGGCGGTGGACCAAGGGAATTGAGGGTCTGGGGGGAGAAGACTATGGTGAGAGGCTCAGAGCTTTGCAGTGGTTTTCGGTCAGGGGAAGGTTGTTGCTTGTGGATCTGGTGAAGTGTTGGAAGATCTTTCACCGTTATTTGGATTCGGGGTTGTCTGCTCTGTTTGAGTGAGCACCAGATATTGGCACATGTGGTCATTCTTTCAGCCTAGTGGTTCCTTGCTGTCAGACAGACTATAAACACAGATTCTTTTATCCTTGCTGTGTTCAGGTCTGGAACAATCTGTCCTCTGATGTGGTGCAGTGGAATTCCCTCTGTGACTTCACGAGAGCCTTGATAGAGGAGTTAAGGGGGGTTGTGGTACAAGTTTTGCTAGGCATTGCAGATTTGATTTTGTGGTATTGTTTCTGTGTTTTGACAGTTGTGTGCAATTGTTGACTGTCTTCAGTGTTTTTTGTTTGACCTATTAAGCACACACAATACCATACCCAACACCTGACACAAATCATACCCATCCTGAAACCCAACTAAGCCCCCATGGTTCCAACTCCTCATACAAACCTATTTCTTTTCTCTCGACTCTCTCAAAAAATGTAGGGACTAGTTCTCAACAAAAGGAATGGGTAAATCCCGCTTATGTCTAAACAACAGGTTTTTAGGACACGACACTTCACAATCACTCTCCTCACCAACCTTACAGACTATCCATGAAGGCCTGAATGAAAAGAAGGCAGCCCAACTCACCATTGTAAGCACCATTGACATGAGTAAAGCCATTAACACAATTCCAAGACATAGGGTTGTGCGGGGTAATTTAGGAAGCAGTGTAATTTGGGACAAAATCACAATTGTTTTATACATTTCTGTAAAAACACACTATTGTTCAAATTCAATTTGTAGTAGCTCATTTGAAAGGTCTTAAATTGTAGATTCTAATAGTATAACATCAATTGTAATGAATGTATTGGAAGTAAGCCTAATTATTCATTGAACACATTTAAAATGCGCAAAATTTTCATGCACACATTTTTTGGTAGCAAAAAGTTATAAACTTTAAAAAAATGTGAATAGCTACATTGTTGAATAGCTTATAGTGTTGACTATCTACTAAATAAATATTTTTAATTTGCCTGCTCTACTTTCAGAGCTTTGACCAATAATGAACAATGGGGTAATTTGGGACATCACAAATTTTTCAAATATTTCTCTGTTTTGTGTTTTTTAGTCATTATTGTAGTAACAGGCATTTTTTTGTCAACTGTGAGAAGTTCTCAATTCTTTATTAGTTAACAATAATCAAGAAATCATAACTGTAATTATTTAAACAAAGGTGATTTTTTTTTCTTGCTTGAGCCTGTAAGGGTAGCTACCATATCTATAATATGCCTAAGAAGATAAAAAATAGGTTTACATAAAAATTAAAACCTTCTCTACAATATCTCTTGAGCTAAAAAAATGTTGACAGTCCATTGATTTCATTATACATAAATTATAAGATGGTGTCCCAAATTACCCCGCGCTCTGGCGTAATTTGGGACACTATTTTTTTCTTCATGAAAATCAAGTTTTTGGGGTAATAATTTCTTTCCAAATTACTTCTACCATATGTCATTTTATAGCCAAGACCCACAATGCTTGGATCCAAACTTGAGAATAATCCAAATCTGAATACTTTTTGTGGAGCAACCCAAAAAAACATCCCAAATTACCCTGCATGACCCTAGTCCTTATAAACAAAGTACTTGATACCCACATTCATCTGAACTACAAGAAGTGACAAGTAATTTTCTCTCAGGCAGACATGCACACAAACAGTCTACAATACAAGCAATTATGAATATGCCACTTTCCCAATGGTGTTCCCCATGGCTTTGTCCTCTCCCCTTCATACCTCAAGCACGACCAACCTACACCATCACAACCCAACACCCTCATCAGGTCATCCTCGGATGACCTTACAACCATCAAACAGCACCACAAACACGTGACTGCAGCAGCACACCTCGAGCAGTATTTGAACTCTTGAAATATGGTTGCAGGATAACAGAATGTGTGTGTTTGCAAACAAGTCATCCCTAACATTATTAACAACAGGCAACAGTGAATACTGCACCTACTCTCATGTCCCTCCGACATTGACACTAGCGTGGTAAAAAAGGTGCCTGTCATTGGTAGCTACATGCTTGTTACAAAATGGTGGCCAGCAGTGATGCTGGTCAGCATTGGTTTAACAAGGAATGAAACTGACAATCTCAGATTCAACATTGTGGGTCAGTGGCTTCCTTGTCAGGTGCTGATTTGAGTTGTTTCAAGTATCATTGTTAAATGCTATTACCTCCTACAAACCTTCCCTTTCTTGATCTATTGCAACAGAAAATACACACACATGATGCTCTCATAGACATTCTGCTTTGGAACTAATTGTCTCACTATCAGAAGGCAACCCAGTTTAGGCTTAAAGGCCTGTTGTTGTCTTCTTACACTTGTAAATACTCAACAACACTCCCATACCCCAGTCCCAATACCACTATATTTGGAATAACACATCACACAGAAATGATGTTCAAACCTCACACAAACAGCATCAACATTGTAGCTAAAACTAGACTGAATGTGTCCTGGGAACTTACCACAGCCACAATGGGGTACTCCAAGTAATCAATTACAAGACTATTTGATAAAAATTGGCCCCATTTCTTTAACCAAAACTGCCTTGTCCCCTGACCTTGCTCCCACACATTAGTACCCTTGTAAGAATACCAAATACAGCCTTACCCCTTGCAACGTGCAGTACACACACCTCATCCATTCCTCATCTGCATGGAACCTGAATCTTCACCCTCAAACATCATTTTGATGTGAGGGGGACTTGATTCTTCAACAAAATAGTTGACCTGGCACATCTCTGCCACCACCTACTGAACCTATGTCAAATCCACAAAAAAAATACATTACATTCTAGCAACAGATTTTGCCTCCCTTTACACCACAATTCCCCAAATGACAGACAACACATGTTTGCATAGACAGTTACATGCACTTCACAGCTTTCACTGACTGGTCATAGTCAATTGGTCCTACCAAATCACCCTGACAAAAGTGGACATGGAGGAGTTGGAGTCACTCAGGGGTGATAAGGTTCACTTGTCGAAACTGAGGTGTGGGCTCTGCGCAACCATCTAATCATACCAACATATACCAGGGAACATTTCTTTCTCATTAGTGTGCTTGCGGTGCCTAGGCGCGCTCAATCTTAATATTGCATCTGTGCGTGATCTGTGGGAGTGCCCGTGGGGCAACATCAATTTTCTCAGGGGTGTAGGGCTAATAAGGCTTGCACCAGTCGTAGCATTCCCATTATGCACATGTTGGTGGGTGTACGGGCTTTTTGGCAATTTGCTGGCAATGGCTCTTCTAACACAGAAGGAGCTAGTGCTAAGCAACAATTCAATCTTAGTCCATTGACTGATAATCCATTGATGTTTCTGGTCTATCTTCTTGTAAGGATGAGATTCAAGCAGCCCTACTTCACCCTCAAAATTGCACTGCATATCTCCACTCTGTCAAACAATGTTTCTTGCACGTGTGCTCAAATAATTAGGATCATCTAGATAAACCAATTTAAACAAAATCTAATTTAGCTGTTACAGTGTGTGGAGGTTTCTGAACTTCTACTGTTCAGTTGTTAGCTAGACAACTGTCTTGCTAACACCTTTTGCAACCAAGTTAGACTATAGGAAAATGGAGGAAATACTTTTAGTTGATGGAATAATGCAATCTAGATATGGTTGCGAGCATGTGTCTGCTAGCCTTGAAAATCTTGAAAACTTGAAATTATGAGTCTTCGATTGAATGAATTGTAACTAAGATCATCTAGCAACCATCTATTTATTATTTTTCATAGAAAAAATTGTGTTTATGGAAAAAAATTACATATGAAATACTTAGAAATAAGTGTTCCTGAGAAAAGTAGCTACCCTGGAAATAAATAAGCCTAGCTACTGTTTCATACTTGATCCAACCTAAAGCACCACATGGTACAGAATCTAAAAATATGAATGAAGACACATCAGACTCTATTAATGCTGAATGTAAAATACTAATTATATTATAATAGGTATTACTGTCATACAGAAATATTTCCATTGGCTGTCAAAAATCCTTAATTCGCTCTGTAGTATCTGTAGGTATATGTAGCTAACACATGGGATTCCAAAAATTGCATAGATATCAGCTTGACCATGCCTACATAACAATAATTTTTCATAAATGTAAAGGTTGACAGAGGTGTGCAAGCAACTTTTCCCTAAGCTTGTCATAATCAAATTTGATGGATCAGTTCCTACCAGTTTTGTTACAATAATTGAATCATAATACTTGAAATAGATGCCAACAATGAGATCAGATCAGAAATAGTTTGTTCCAACTTTGACTTGCAACTTTTTAGGTTTAATGTTTATTTACCTTAACTTATGGTTGCTTCATTTTGCTCTGCATCATTTCATGAAAATTTGATCAGCTTGATAGGTAGCTACCACAGGAATGCATTTGAGCCTCACCATTTTTTTTTAAATCTCTGGTCAGTTGCCCGGAGTTCAATTTTTGGATTGTTTAGCACATCATTTTGCCATGCTCCTGCAATTCTCTTGTTCTGTGGCGTTTGTGCCTCCTCTTCTGCTCTGCGCTCTGGCCATGCTGTTGTGTTGAGCAGCCGTGAGGCCACTAATATGGGGCATCAGATCACAATGTTTTAAAATTTAATTTTCAAGTGTTTGTATTTTGGCACAAACAGTTGGCTACTATTGCAACTGTGACTGATCAGAAATTGCCCTGCATGCACTAAATGACATCTGATTCTCATAGTTAGGTATTTAATTAATTTCTTGTTATTGCAGATTTTGCACAAACTGAAAACAGTTCCACAACTTTTTGGAAGCCGGCACCAGTCTAGCCGGAAAGAGGGCATCGATATAATCTCTGATGTAGTCAACAATGAACAAGGTAAGAGTAATCGGATTCCTGTGATTCATTGCTTTGAAACTGTTAATTTTCCATACCTTCTGGAAAAGTGGAATTTATTTATTCAGTTTCTGTTATAGTGAGGTTGAAAATCAAATGTATGAAAATTTTGTTAATTTTATTTGTGGGAATTGGGAATTTTCCTACTGGTGTTGTATCCATATTTTTATCCCTTACTGTTCCTCTCTCCCCCACCCTTCCTAGGCTGCTATTTCATGGATTGCAGAGTCACAACCCTTTATTATTCTTGAGACTCTCTTATTCTTCACTCTTCTCTATCTGTCCTTCTCTACCACTTCCAGTTATATTTATAGATACCTTAACTATTCAATTGCCTTCTGTGTTCCGGGAAAACTACATTAATATATCTCTACTCCTGACAACCATCCCCATAGATTTTGTCCTATATTTTTTGCTGTTGAATTAGTTATTCAATGAGCAAACTCCTCAAAAAACCACCTTGCATCATCCTACAACTACTTCTAGTAGACTCATACTAGAGGTACTCTAGGTTTAAGAAAGCATTTTTCCTACCCTGGGGCTATGAGGAAAGTAATTGATAAAGTTATCCACCTGCTCACCAGCCTTGCAGCAGTGTTAGCAGAAATACCCTCTACCTGGGCTCTCCCCATCCACCATTCAATGCTCTATCCTCAACTCAAATCTAAAAAATCCCCCAATGACCGTCATCTATATACTCAACCTGGCACCTCAGGAACTATCAGAGCTGCTTTCCTCCATTCCTTCCTTGCTGCGGCTTTCACTTGCTGCTGAACGTGCAAATGAACAAATTGATGCAGAACATAGCATATTGATTCAGAATATAACATTGATTCAGAATGTA
The DNA here is from genome assembly GCA_016164225.1 of Gammarus roeselii. Lineage (NCBI taxonomy): Eukaryota > Metazoa > Arthropoda > Malacostraca > Amphipoda > Gammaridae > Gammarus > Gammarus roeselii. Next base: position 3,883 of record SDVV010014060.1, on the reverse strand, counting down.
ACAAATCTATTCAGAATATAACAAATCATGTCAGAAGATAACAAATCAGTCCAGAATAGGACATGGTAGACTAACATGCTGACATCTAATGGAGGAATAGCTGCCTCAATTTTGCAAGGGCTGTGTAGTTCTCCTTACAACTGCCCATGTGTTATCAGAATGTGCAACCTTTCTGGGATGTTGACGCACCTACTTTTCCAGGAGCTCAGTCCCTGGACCCTCCTTGTACTCTTCTTGCTGCTTATCAACTTCCACCAGAAGCAATTCAGGCTGGACCACTGCACAGATCATTTTGAACAACCAATCTCTTAGCTAAAATCTAATCTTTTATCAATTGATCACATTCATCTTACCTACCAACAGATTCCTACATCCCAGAGGATACTGTTCCTCACTTAATTAGAATACAACGTTTTCTTGATTTCCTCTATGATTGCAGTGACTTGAACATGCCATGAGCTGGAACAAACCCAAATACTATGACTTTTCGATGACTTGATGCAGCACTAGTTGCTGGTTTGAGTTGTTCCAGCACATAAGAAAGTCTTGTCCCTTTAATCTAATCTAACAATTGTTTAATTTTCTTTGTGTAGCTAGCTAGTGAAAGTGGCATCACTTCACCACTGAACTGTTACAGGTTAGAATTCCATTGAGGCTGAGGACTTTATTTTCACTGTGACTGGTGCATAGCTTGTTGATAACTAATGAATGACTTGATTCTGTTTGCTACAGACCTCCCGGTGAATATTGTGAAGGGCATTTCCCGCCTGACTGTCTCAGTGACTGGTCAGTATGTGGAGCGGGCATTACAGCAACGTGTCCGCAAGCTGTTGGCTGATGTTGCCACACGGCAGCCGTCCCTCCCCCATTTGGCTACCGCTCTGGCCAGCCTCACGCGGGCCCACACTGCACAGCTCGCCACCACGTCAGTATCTGTTACACCTGCTTCTTAGTTGAAGAATTTTTTTCCTCTCTAGTATCGGAGCTCTGTAGATATTAGCTACCTGCCATACTCATCTGAGTGGAAACAATCATCTCCAATTTGTCTCTTCTTTAGCTAGCTTCTTGTTGATGGATTTGTTTGCGTTTGCTTCCTTGCAAGTCTGCCTGCTTGTCAACTACATTTGGTCATTTAACTAGCATTTCCCTGTCAGTTAGCTTATCGAAATATTCAATGTAACACAAACAAATTCCCATGTGGGTTTCCTCTCTGCCAGCGTGAGCATGTCCCGCTACTTCATCGTCCTCCTCGAAGCCACTGCAGGGGCTTGGGCCGCCATTCTTCACCACAATAGAAGAAAACGTCGAAACGACCAGAGAAAACGTGCCTTTGCTGCTGCTGAAGGCGCGCCCGTCGAGAATGGCGTTGAAGTGATCGTTGGCGACGAGTTGGTGACCGTGTCTCGGGAAGACGCCCGGCTCCTGGCAGAGACAGTGTCCTTGTACTTCTCCCTGAGCGTGGCGAGCGGACACAAGCACTTGTGCCGCAGAGCAATGGATGCCGTGGCTGCCGTCTGGAAAGATGATGACAGCCTCAGGGCATTCTGTTCGGTGAGAGATATTTGAACGAGGTTAGCGCCCTTGACTCATCGCCTCTACCATGATGATTTTTCGTCTCAGCATTATTAACTCAGCACTGCAGCCAGAATGACTCATTATTTCGTCATTTATTGACTAATCACCTTTGCTATAATAACCTGTCATCCCATTCATATTGACTTGTCTCAGCTAATGACTCTTCTTCTCATCACCTCTGCTATGACGCATCATCTTGGCATTATCGTCTCATCAACTCTGCTACAATTACTCATTATAGCATTATTCACTCATCATGTCAGCATTATTCACTCTTCATGTCAGCATTATTCACTCTTCATGTCAGCATTATTCACCCACCATGTTTGCATTATTCCCCCATCGTGTCAGCATTATTCACCCATCATGTCAGTATTATCCACTCATCATCTCATAATTATTGACTTGCATCACATTGACAATAACGACGCATCATCTCGGCATTATTGACTCATCATATCAGTTATGACACACTATCTCAGCACAATTGACCTCCACATCATCTTAGCATTATTACCTCGTCCTTTCTATATCATATCACTCAAGTCACATTACTTTGAAAAGATAGTGTCCCATCCAAGCTCGGTAATTTCAACACCTGATCCACTGGAGATGGCTGAGCTTCTGTCATGTGCCTTCTCTGATGTATATAGAGAGGATGTTCCTCCCAATCCTAATCCTGCTCCTTTCCAGTTATTTGATGGCAAAATGAACAAGTTTGCCATAAGATCTCTGAATGTCCTTGACGTTCTGGCGAGCTCAATGTTAGTTCAGCAATGAGCATGTACAATTGACACAGCCAGAGGGAGTGTGCTGTACAATTGGCAAGTTGTTGAGGGAGTGTGCTGTACAATTGACACAGCCTGTCTTTATAATCTTAAACCTTTCTCTCAGAGTGGAGTGCTCCCTGATGCATGGAAGAGTTCAATGGTGATACCAATTTTTAAAAGTAAATCTAGATATGATCTCCTCAACTATCGTCCAGTTAGCCTTATTTCTGTTTGCTGCAAGTTGATGGAAAGGATTGTTGCTGCTGAGCTGGTGTACTATTTAGAGTCTTACCAGCTTACAGCTCCTTTTCTCCTGACAGTTTGGATTTAGGAAGGCTAGATCAACAGAGGATCAGATGTTGCTGGTCTATTCTGATGTAGTAAAGTCTGTTGATGCTGGTTTGGTTGTAGATATGGCCATGCTTGATTTTTCAAAGGCATTTGATGTTGTTTCCCATCCCATTTTGTTTCTGAAGTTGCAGGCTCTTGGAGTTTCTGAGGGTGTGTTGAGGTGGATTGATAGTTTTCTTCATTCTCGAATTACGTGTGTTGACGTTGATGGAGTGAATAGTGAGCAAAGGGATGTTCTGGTGTAGGGTTCCATGGGGTTCAGCCTTGGGTCCAGTCCTCTTTCTCCTGTATGTCAATTTTTTGATGGATAGCCTTGTGCCTAAGTTTGACGCATTTGCTGACGAATTTCAAAATGATGTCATTGGTGGTGCATCTGCTTTGCCAGGAGACCTTGACAAAGTATTTCAGACTGCATCTTCATGGAATTTGTCATTGAACCCTAGCAAGTGTTTTGTTTTACGTTTCAGAAGACGTTTTGCTGGATGGACTGGTCCCAATGTAGAGGCTGCTTACGCTCTTGGGGGTGTGGGGCTCGTTAGGAGTTCGTCCAAGCTCAGACCGATTTGGGAGTACATGTGGATGTTGGTCTTAGGTTTTATGGCCATATCAGAGGAGTTGTGGGACGAGCTGTTGGTCTTTGTAGTGATTTGCTTAGGTCGACAGTGAATAGTAGCCCAAATTTTATGGTCACACTCTTAGTGGCACATGTAAAGCCCATTCTTGATTAGTGCTCCTGTATGTGGAATCATGGTCATGTCCAGGATGTGGAGTTGCTTGAGTCTGTTCAGAGGAGGTGGACCTATCAGGTGCATGGTCTGTCTAAGATGTCCTACCTTGTTAGGCTGATGACTCTCAATTTTTTCTCAATTAAAGGCAGGTTATTCTGTTCCAAAGGACGCTGAATGGTAGGACACGGGGACATGGCGCACAAATTCTTGAGTCTTGATGCCCCGCTGCTCTGTGGATGTGGCAAGGAGGTTTTTTAATGTTCGATGCATTAGGATATGGAATGAGCTGCCTGCTGCTGTTGTCGAGTCTTCTACCATTTCTGCTTCCAAGGCAGGGTTGGCTAAGTTAAGGGGAATAGGTTGTTTAAGCGTTAGAGTCTAGTGTTCCCGGTCGTGTTGACAAGTTTGTGGTGAGATTCGTCCTTTTGCTTGTTTCTGGTTGTTCTTTTCTTTATGTAT
>SDVV010014059.1:0-14913 GCA_016164225.1 Gammarus roeselii | reverse complement strand
ATATTGTATATACTGTTTATAGAAATAGTGTGGTAGGTATATTTTAAAACTCGATTTGCAGCCTTAGTGTGCGATCGGCCCTGTTTGGTACCAGCCTGATATTGAATTTAGGCAACGTTTTGTGTTTTCCATCGATTTATTTCATTTGCTTACTATATCTATAGGAATAGAATGGTTTATTAGTTTGGCAGTTGCCGGGTTGATGAATATACTGCTTAGGATGCAGTAGCTTCGTTACGAGAATGTGTAGACTCCATAACGCATTATCCAGTTTTAAACCAGATATAACGGTGTTCCATTGACGCGGTGTTTCAATAGCGTGAATAGCTGAACGATACGGATTTATTGTAAGTTATTATATTTTGTTTTTTGGAATTTTGAATAAATATCTCATACAGTTTTAGGAATTTTTATGAAATTTTAGGTTTGCATCGTCCATGTAGCACACTATTTCAAGCATAATTGGTCGGTTATTGCATCATTCTTTTTTTTTATTATAACATGACCGTTTTAGTATGTTTTATTCAGTTTTATATGTTCTCTGTACAGTTTCGATCTTCGATGCATGATATTGAGTATTTTATACAATTATGGGAATATTAGGATATATTACGTTTTTATCTGCAAAGTAGAACGTTATTTCAGGTATACTTAATTAGATGATGTATATTTTTAGTGTTTCAAATATCGTCTAACATAGTGGTATAATTTTATAGATTTAGAAGATTCCATTTGTTACAAATTTGGTCTTGTTGTTACTTTATTGTATATTTAGTATAGGAACATACTTCAATGTTTTGAAGGAGTTAGAGAGTCCCTTAGGCCAAAGCTCGTTATGTTTATTTGTATGGGTAGACCGTTGTACTATGATGGATACCCTAGTGTATTACAATTTCTAATATCGGTTAGGGCAGAGTAGAGAATCTTATTTGGCTATTTCTATAGTTGTTGTTGAATGATCTTTTTTTCCACGATAATCATAGGGATGTATGTTTAGGAGGTGTAAATCCGTACTGCATATTTGTGGAATTTCGTCATTGATCCCTAGCAAGTGCGTAGTTTATCGCTTTAGAAGACGATTTACAGGATGGATGGGTCATGGCGTAGAGGCGGCTTACACTTTTTGGTGGTCATCTAGAGTTTGTCCAAGTTCAACGTGATTTTGTAAGTTCTTGTGGAGGTAAGTCTTCACTTCCATGGGTTTGTTAGAGAGGTTATCTTACAAGCTGCTGATCGTTGTAGTGATTTACTTAGGTCGTCAGTGAACAACAGCTTAGCTTTTAATGACCGCACACTCTTTGAGACTGATGTCAGGCAAATTCTTGACCACTGTACCTGTGTATAGATTCTTGGTTATGTCCAGGATGTGACTTTGCTCGACGTTGTTCAGAGATGATGAACTAAACAGATGCATAGTATGTCTGAGGTATTGTACCATGACTGAGTGTTACCTCTAAATTTATTATATATCAGTGGTAGATTGCTGAGAAGTGACCTAGTAAAGCACCTAGTAAAGTAGAGTTCGTTGTTAATAATACCGCAATATTATTATCTGTTATGAATGAGCTCAGTGGTACATGTCAGATATTTTCGCTATAGCTGTTTTGTTAGTAGATGATTTTTTCATGAATCAGGTCACCTTAGGAGTTGAAGTACAGGATTATTTCTATTTCTATTAATTACAAGATCGGTTATGCATATCGGCATCATGTATTGATTGACCATACACTATCCATATTGGTGTAGGATTTATCATCTGGGTGCGGTAGGATAAACCGTGTATCGTACTTAATAAATGTCGCTTAGACCATAGTAGAGAAACTTACTTAGCCATTTTATTGCTGTCATACGTTTTTGGACGGTTATCATAGGAATATAACTGTATTTGATATAAGTTCACATAATTTAATCGGATGTTGGGTATGAAATACGCCTAAAAATATTGATAGATTTTACCTCTCGACATTGGATTTGGGTCCGGTTTCATGTCGTCTTGGAAAACTAATTTACCGAATTTTAGTAGAGTGTTAGTGTTAAAATTCTTCAATGATTTATTGTACCTCTCAATTATGTTATACGCTCGCATGTCTTTACTAGATGCTTCTTCCCGCGTGTCTTACTTGAATAAATGTTTGTGATCCGTTTGCAGTTTTTACTCTCAGAAGTTATTGATTAATTCAGGCTTTGTTATAAGATTGCGTTCCAATTCAGAATATCTGACTTAGTCGAGCATTCACCAGATCCACTAGAGCATTTTTCATCATAGTTTTGTAATGTAGAGGGGCCGTAAACTTAACCCATCCTAACCTATCCCAACCAAATCTAACCAAGGATTTTTGATTTTTTCCCCGTTTTCATACTCATGTCATGTATTCCTTTATTGATTTAAGCTTTATTCATATCAAATCTATCCACTTGACTCTGTATTTTTTACCAATCTTTACCAGTTTATGTACCTACATATATATATTTTTTCACTTTGCTTGTTACAAGTCCAGTAAAATCGGATAGTTTCGTGTAATGTTAGGTGATCGTTTAGGTAAGCTTACCTCATATGTCAGTGATTGTTATGTGTGTTATAGCATTAGCAAGTTTTATGTATGGTTTTACTGTTACAATAAGATTTTTTTTTTGAATGTTGGATGTGTTGCTCCTACCATTTTCGTCTATTATAACGAATATTGAATAAGCCCACTCTAACATATTTACAACAGATCTGTGATGTAAGGTCCGCAGTCAACAAGATCTAGGATATAAACCATGCCTAAGGCACAAAATTAGCAAAATATGTGTCAATGTACGACAGCATAGATCAAATATCAATGAATGCAAAATGGGTTGCCATACACTGCCAGATGCATTGATACCTAATCTAACCTATTCTAACCAATAGTTTTGTAGTTTCCATCAAGTTTGATGTTTATGTATGGTATTGATATGTATGAATCTCTCCACTAGGGGTGTATATTTAAAATTTTAATCGCGATTTGAATACACTTCTCTAATTTGATCCAGCAAATATCCTTTAGCAGATGTTTAGGTTCCAGAATTTTATCGATATCTCTATTACATGTTTGGATGAGACTCATCATGTAGGTTCCATATGAACAAATTCACTTCATTTGTTGCAAGTTTTTTTAATGTGGATCAGTTATACGCAATATTAGGTTCAAAGATCTAATCATCCTGTCCTAACCTAACATTTTTCAATCAAGAATTATGTATTATCGATCGACTTTTTATGCTTACGTATGATTTTTCAGTGTTTCAGGATTAATGCATAACAAATATCTCCACTTGACTCTACATTTTGATCTAACCTTTGCAGTTTTGATACACACTTCCAATTTAGATCTAGCAAAATTCATTAATTTTCATATGTAATTACATCGTTGTTTCATTGTTATAGCTATTTCCATATGATTCTGGATTTTTGATTTCACACAATTCTACATATTTTTTACATGTTATTCACACCTATCAAAAACCTAACCTAACCTAACCTTATGTATGGTATTCAGTCATTGATGTATACATATGAACCTCTTCACACGGTTCTTTATAACACTTACACCCAATACTTTCTACTTCATGGGCACTCTCGACCCATATTAGGTAGCAGAGAGGCCAGATTTTCAATCTTAGATAGTTTGAATAATACAAGTATTTCATATTTGTATCCAGTTTCACACAAACGAACACTCCGTCTCATACTAGGTCTACCACATTTACTTCAATATCTCGTGCCACTACATCCTTTGGCGACTTGCACGTCTGATTTGCCTTTTATTTGCTCTAATTTTCATAATCTTGATGACTTCGTTTCAGATGTCGCTACATATTACTCGTTGATTTATGTTTATTCAATTTGATTTCTTTTTTGCACAGTTTACAGACCCCCATTACCCCATTACTTTCGAACAAACGATGTCTCAAGCTCTACGCCATCCTTCCAAAACAGAATCACAAACTTGACCAAGCAAGATCTGATCGAACTCTGATTTATACCCTAAAAATCTGTAACACATCTAGATCATTCACCACTTAAAAAAATGTACGACAAATTTTTTAAATCTGAATTGTAATCAAAATTGCAAATTTCGAGAGATAACACCTTACTTAAGTAGCCAAGTTATCACTTCAATAGACCGACTTTGCTCTGTCATCCCTCGAAAGTCTGAAATTGTATTAAAATTTTGTATTTTAAATTTTTGATATAACTTTTTTTAACTCATGTAACACGTACATACGCTTGAACATACACATGCACATACGTGCACAGCCCTATATACATACATACACAGTTGATAATCTAGGCGAGCAATGTTAGTTCTAATGTTTTGCGAAAAACAACATGTAATCAACTTATAATAGCCAGCTGCATACCGAGAATGGAGTCAGTTTCACGTTGAGATCAAGCGTAGATGTACGTTTCGTCATAGAATAAACAAAATAGATATTCACGTCTCAAAAATTTGTTTACAAGTGTTGAAAGAAGAAATCTCTGAAGATATGAGTCGGATCGAACAAATTTTGACTAGTGTTGACAATATCAGTTATCTCAGAATGGGTAAAACGTGAATAAAAAAAGTGGGAGATATCATTCATACATGGATGATGGAAAAAGGAAGTCTGCTTTGGGTAACTAATGTTACAGTCGTATGTAACAAAGTTCAAGGGAAATAATAAAGCAAATCTCAAAATTGATATGATCCAAGAGAAAGATCATCATCTTGACTGTTATAAAGCTGAGGTAGTGGAAAACAAATTGTACCTAGGAACAGAAGTAAATCTCGATCGTATGCAAAAACTTCTCAATGATGAAGATCAGAATGACTTGAATTGGAGAAGTTTCGAATAATTAAGGTTGAAGAAGAAGAAGCAATACATTTGTGGACTCACGGGAGCGGAACAGCCTTTGGTATTCGCATCAAAGATATACTGCAGTATATGAAGGATTTTGAGAGGAAACTGAAATATAGTGATGATGGGTATGGATGGATGTACGAACCATGCTGTTTCAAACCACAAAACTAGGTAAATGTCATTGATGATGTCAGCAAGGTCTGTAAATAATGTCAATTAAACTAATAATAAACCATGGAAATCCTATATCAAATGTTTATATTATCCTAAACTCGAAGGTTAAGCAATGAATTGCAATAAAATACATCAAGTCAGTTAGTTGGAGGAACCATCAAAATGTCAAAATCAGTAGAAAAATATGTTTCACGGTATGATTCAAACATTGCCATAAACCTATCTCTGGGGAGGGAGGGGGTGAATGATTTAAATGTGTTACAGATTGGTAGGATAAAAATCAGAGTCCGATCAGAACTTGCTCAGTCAAGTTTGTGATTCTGCTGTGGAAGTATGGGGTATAGCTTGAGACATCACTTGTTCAAAAGTAATGGGGTTACGGGGTCTGCAATCTGTGCAAAAAATAAATAAAATTGAATAAACATAAATCCACGAGTGATGTGTGGCGCCTCCTGAAACGAAGTCATCGTCAAGAATATGAATGGTATAGGAAGGAAAAGGCTAATCACACGTGCAAGTCGTCGAAGGACGTAGTGTCAGAAGATATTGAAGTGAATGTGGTAGACCTAGTATGAGACGAAGTGTTCGTTCGTGTGAAACTGGATACAAATATGCAATACATGTAACATTTAAACCTTCTAAGATTGAAAATCTGGCCTCTCTGCTTACTAATATGGGTCGAGAGGTACCACGCAGTAGAAGGAATTAGACGTTAGTTGTATAAATAACCATGTGGAGAGGTTCATATATATCAATGACTAAATACCATACATAAGGTTAGGTTAAGTTTAATTTTTGATGGTGTGAATAACATGTCAAAGTGATGTAGAATTGTGTGAAATCAAAAATCAAGAACCATATGATAATAGCTATAACAATCAAACAACGATATAATTATACATGAAATTGGATGAAATTTGCTTGATCAAAATTAGAAGTGTGTATCGAAACTGCAAAATGTAGATTAAAATGTAGAGTCAAGTGGGGATATGTGTTAAGCATTAATTCTAAAACACTGAAAAATCATATGTACGCATGAAAAGTCGATCAATAATACATAATTCTTGGTTATAAAAGAATAGGTTAGGTTAGGATGAATGTTTTTTCTAACCTAACATTACGTGAAGCTGATTCACATTGAATATCATGTAACAAAAGTAAGGGACATTGTTCTAATGGAAAAAATCATAGATCATAGGTAAAATGCTACAGATGTTAACCGACCCTGTATATGCATACAAATTTGTGTATGTGTTTACATTGCGCCGGAACCAACCCTGTATACGCCAACATTATGCCGACATATGCCGGCACCAAATCTGTATACGACAACATTATGCCGACATAAGCCGGCACCAACCCTGTATACGATTGAATTATGCCGGCATATGCCGGCACCAATAATTTATATGATAACTTTATGACGGCCTATGCCGGCATCGACCCTGAATATAAGTATAAATGTGTGTATGTGTGTACATGGGTGTGATACTAAAAAAAAGCTACGTATAATATGACCAGGTGGAGGAATTTAATATTTACATCGCATAACAGAATGACTAAATACCATACATAATCATCAAACTTGAATAAAAAAATGTACAAATGTTGGTTAGGTTAGGTTAGGATAGGATGATTGGATCTTTGAACCTAACATCGCGTATAATTGATCCACATTAAAAAACCTTGCAACAAGTGGAGTGCATTTGTTGCAAATTCTGGAACCTAAACATCTGCAAAAGGATATTTTCTGGATCAAAATTAGATAAGTGTATTCAAACTACTAATAATGTAATAGATATACATATCATACATATCAATACCATACATAAACATCAAACATGAATGAAACTGCATAACCATTGGTTAGAATAGGTTAAGTTAGGTATTAATGCATCTGGCAGTGTATGACAACCCGTTTTGCATGCATTGATATATGATCTATGTTGTCGTACATTGATATATATTACGCTAATTATGTACCTCAGGCATGGTTTATATCTTAGATCTTGTTGACTGCGGAACTTACATCACAGATCTGTAGTAAATATGTTAGAGTGGATTTATTCAGTATTCGTTATAGAGACAAAAATGGTTGGAGCAACACATCCAGCATCACAACAAATAAAAATCTTATTCCACCAGTAAAACCATACGCAAAACTTGATAACGCTTCAACACACATAACAATTAATGACATATACGGTAAGCTTACATAAACGTTTTGAACTCTAAAGTCTACCAACGAGCGATAACCTAACATCACTTGAAACTAGTCGATATTACTGGACTTGTAACAAGCAAAATGCAAATTATATATGTGTAGGTACCTAAACTGGTAAAGATTGGTAAAAACTTCTGAGTCAAGTTGATAGATTTGATATGAATAAAGCTTAAATCAATGAAGTAATTCCTAACATAAGTATGGAAACGAAAAAATATATAATTCGTGGTAAAAATAGGTTAGGTTAGGTTAGGATGGGTTAGGTTTACGGCCATCATCACAACCCTTTAGTGAAAAATGCTACAGTGGAAATAGTGGATGCTCGAATAAGTCAGATATCCTGAATTGGAACGCATTCTCATAACAAAGCCTGAATTAATCAATAACTTCTAAGTGTGTAAACTGCAAACGAATCACAAACATATATATGAGTAGGACATACGGGAATTAGCATCTAGTTAAGACATGCGAGCGGATAACATATTTGAGATGTACATTAAATTATTGAAGAATTTTAACACTAACACTCAACACAAATCCGGTGGATTAGTTCTCCAAGATGACATGAAACCGGACCCCAATCCAATGTCGAGAGGTAAAACATATCAATATTTTGGATCATCACATCCAATTAAGCGTATTTCATACCCAACATTCCATGAAATTAGGCAAATTTATATCAATACAGTTATCTTTCTAGGATAACCGTTCAAAAACGTATAACAGCAATGAAATGGCCAAGTAAGTTTCTCTACCATGGTCTAAGCAACATTGATTAAGTACGATATACGGTTTATCCTACCACACTCAGATGATTAGCCCTACACCAATATTGAAGGTGAATGGTCAATCAATACATGATGCCGATATGCATTATCGATCTTGAAATTAATAGGAATATAAATAATCCTGTACCTTAACTCCAAAGGTGATCTGGTTCATGAAAAAATGATATACTAACAGAACAGCCATACCGATAATATCAGAGAGTTCATGCATAACCAATAATAATATTACGGTATCCGTTCAAATCTATAACAAATTCCTAGACCTAACGATGATATGCCTCTAGGAGGACAAAATACACCGCGTCAATGGAACACAGTTATATCTGCTTTAAAACTGGATAATGCGTTATGGAGTCAACAGATTCTCGTAACGAAGCTACTGCATCCTAAGCAATATATACATCAACCCGCCAACTGCCAAACTAATAAACCATACAATTCCTATAGATATTCTAAGCAAATGAAATAAATCGATGGAAAACACAATATGTTGCCTAAATTCAATATCAGGCTGGTACCAAACAGGGCCGATCGCACACTAAGGCGGCGAATCGAGTTATAAAATATACCAACCACACTATTCCTATAAACAGTATATACAATATATATAAGGTGATGATACTGATGTAAACATGGATTTAACATGGAAGTGCAATCAAACCTACTTTTCCAAAGCGAGAGGATTATGACGAAATGCTTCCATTGATGAAGACAATCCTATTCACACTGAGTAAATAATTTTCATCTTGAAAATAATCCATAACGGTTCCTTGTTTCAGTCACGGTTCTTTGTTTCATAACGGTTCAATGTTTCAGTCACCTGTTTATTTTTTATCTGCTTCTGCGTTCGATAGCTGTAAGCAGAATATTTGTGTGATTTTAACCTATAATACTGAAAAGTAAACTATTATGTAACTGTTAGATTTGTTATCAATAAAATGATCTTATAAATGTATTTTATCATTACACTTAAGCATTCAGAGAACAAGCATTGAAAATGCATATATGCAGCATGACATGCAATGGAATTGCAATACTGTATGCCCAGCAATGAAATGCGAATACCTAAGGTAGTCTATGTATAAACATACTATTTACATAACCTATTAACATTTATAACCTACTAACATATATAACATATTAACATACCGTATGGATAATCCGAAAGCTTTCCGTTCGTCTCAAAGAGTCATTCACCTCCGCTCCCATTCCCGTGCGCTCACCTTCGCGTTGACCGCCCTCGCGCCGCTGAAATGTTATGTGCAAACTCATGTAGACCGGGAAAAATTCGCATTTTGCACCTATATACTCTACTAGCATAGTGCTGAGCGACGCTTGACTACTAACCCCTTCTCCACAGACATTCAAGCCCATTTCAAAATTTAAATACTTTCTTTTTGCTTTTTTGAACTAAATCTGCGATAACTGTTCTTCGAAATATAAAATACTTCAGATTTTTTACTAAACTTGATTTTTGAACCAATTTCAAAATTTAAAACAAATAAAAATAATTCCTGCTTTTTGAGTAAATCTTGCAATCACTTACCAGATATTTAAAAATCTTTGTTTCCTTTGACTAAACTCGATCCGAAATAACTTCAAATTTTAATACTCGTGCCTTTCTTGGACTGAAACTTGCAATAGTACCCGTTGTTCAAAATTTATAATACCCGTGTTTTTCTTGACTAAACTCAGGAGTTGCCACTTGCAACTCTTTGCAAGGAGATGTCACTCTGGTTCTCACCTTGAAGTGCGTCATCCTTCAAGGAACATACATATATAACCATTTTTACTACTGCAGGTAAATTGACAAAGTGTCAATTTGAATACAGATTTATTGCTCTATTTCGGATTAAATTCTACGTATACGCTTGTCAAAATTTATAAATATTAGTTTCTTTTGACTATTGTCTAATTCAAAGTGTAAATACTGATCTCTTGCATTTTGACTAACTTCTGCGATAACTATTCGTCAAACCTAAAATTATACGTCTCATTTGACTAAACTCGGGAGCTACCACGTGCAACTTTTTTTAGCAGATGTCCTGAAGTCTTTCATGGAATTTGAAATGCTCATGTAGGACCAATCACACGTGTTCAGAGACTTACTCTACTGAACACTAAAGAGAACCGCTCTCAGGAAACTGGGTGTGAAGCTCTCCTTCATTTGCTCTTATCAAAATTTCACGACATTTTTGAAAATTCGACCTAGACTCTAAATCAGCCATGGGCAGGACTCCAACGGGTCGCTATCCCTGGCGCTAAATTCTTTTATAGCTAACGTCAGATCAGCCCCTTTCAGCTCCGCCAACTGCCTTATCAGCCTCAAGTTGTTCCGACTACCTACCTACTGGACCATTTTTTAGCAGCGAACATTCATAGCGTTCCTCAGTCACACCAGCCACTGTCATATCTGCCACTGACATTCTGGCTAAACTCTGTTCCAGCCACGTCAGAATCAGCCACGAGGCGTACCATTTTTCGGGCTTTCACTTTAGTGAAACTTTTCCTACCCAACCTAACCTAACCTAGGGTACGTGTTCCTAACCCACGGGGCAAAGGTACATGTTTCTAACCCGCGGGGTAAACATACGTATTTTTTTAGGGTACGTAATGCCGTATTTCAGCGTTTTTTTATTGAAGTTTCATTACAGTGATAACGGTACGCATGTTTAGGTGTAATGACAGTGGCAGATATGACAGTGGCAGATTTTGAAGTGGCGGAAAAAGCGTGTGGTCTGAAACATCGTTTAGGTCGAAAGCACGTGTGATGAAAGATTTTTAGCGGGTATGTCAGTGTTTAGCCATGACAGTGAGGTGGTGCGCGTATGCGGAAATAGTTTTAGCGCGAACGCTGGGCTCCCACTCCGATGTCTCACCTTTAAATGCGACAGTTTTCAAGGAACCGCTTGCGTACAGCAGACTTAATCTTCTGAACACATGGGGGTGTGGTGCTTCTCCCAAATGTGCACATAAATGTCAAAATTTAATACCTATATGCTCCTTCGAAGTAGACTCAATAGCTAGTTGGAGTCTGTCTGACACTATGGGGCAAGCCGACAGACATGCGCTCGAGGAAAAGTGTGAGTCCGCCAAACGTATGGGCGTGTCCGTCTCAGTTCGACCGTCTGAGATGCGACCACCTAGAACCTAAATAGTTCTCTTCCCATCTTGCTCGCCTCGTTCCTGAATTGTTGTCCTGGCACTCGACCCTTTCTTCTTTGGGGCTGAAATGCCTCGGGTAGTAGTAGGGTAGAAACTAGTATGGTGGTGATGGTAGTTGTGGTTTTTCTCCTTTCTATCCTTACAACCTTCCTTTTCTGTATGTGTGCGTGAATTTCTAAAGCCTCGTTGACTATCCCCCACTCTTCTTTCACTTCTTTCAAGGAAACACTCGACATGAGCACTCGTGCTCGTTTGTTTTCCTTATTCTAATCTAATCCATTCTAGGTTCCTAAGTTTAGAGAGGATTCGATCATATGGAGAGAATGAGTGGAGGGAGGCAGGTAGATAGAGAGGATGAAAGCATGAGTGAGAGGACATAAACTTTGAGAAAGACCGAGGTGTGAGTGGATGGCAGTCGTAAAGAGGGCGTTATAGTGGCAGTGGAACCAGTGGTTGTAAAGCGAGCGACCGAGGTGTGAGGGGATGGCAGTCGTAAAGAGGGCGTTATAGTGGCAGTGGAACCAGTGGTTGTAGCGAGCGAGCGTGCAAATGATGGGTGAGGTCTGATTGTATGAATCTTACGTAGCCCTTAAGTGCTTTACTGCCCATGACTGGCTTGTTGAGGCACAGGATGGTAGGTGGCGCTTGGTGGATGCACCTATGGTGGATACACAATGGATAAACCCGTGGATGCTATTGGTTCATGCCGTTGGGGACCTCCATTCCTGGTGTCGCGACCTTTGATCTTTATTTATGTTTTTATCTATGTCAATATCTTGATTTTTGAGGATGAATCTGATCACCATTAGCTATTCTCTTCACTTATAAACTCTAATACCATTAAAAATCGACGTCTAACGATTTTTGCTGAGGTAGTATCGTCAATCAATGTAGATCTGGATCGTCGCTGACCCATTTGACAAAAAAAAATCGGGAAGAAATTTTATTACGAACGTTTTTGTAAAACTTATCAACGATCAATTCAGTCATCAAAATAATGCATGAAAGATCGGAACACAGAAATGGTGATAGTCGACCATCTTATGGGAGTTCTGAACGGGGGCCGCCTCTTCGATGAACTGCAATGAAGTGCAATAATTTGGAAACCTCATTGATGTGGTCTTCGATAAAATGTCACTGGAAGTCTCACAGATAGGCATATGATTTTTATTTTATTTTATGAGCTTATTTGGAGATTTTCAAATTCTGCGCAGTTTTTTACAATTTGATGTATGTATATGTATATATGTGTATATGTATGTTTATGTATGTATATATTTTGTGAACCATCTTGCTTTCAGCGTGAGTGAGCGTTTCATGGGTTGAGATGGGGAAGAGTGTGCAGTGTCTACCGCCCTCCCTCCTCCCCTTTTACAACTGCCTGGAAGTTTCCACTACTCGCTGTTTTGTAAGATGAATTTCCCCTGTCGTTCATAGAGCAATTCTTTACAAACCAAGTAGCCCCTGTTGTGGGCGTAAGTCATCCTAAGGTATACATATAACATTGAATCAGGTCATTTCTATGGTGTGGTAATTTTAATTACGGTAATGTTGTAGTTGTTTGTGGATAGAGAATAAACCTTATTGTGTGCGATATCCGTGCGTATGTTGTTACCAACCGACGAGCGTGAAAGATAATCGCCCCATGGGAACAAAGCCTGAGGCAGTTAGTGCTCATGTAACTATGCCCGAGTTCGTACGTGACCAGGTGCTCCCGGGCAAAACCACCAATTTGGATACCATCAAATAATGACTAACGTCGACTAGTTTAAGTATAGGTCTTACTGTAACTGTAGAGAGTGTACCTAACCCTGCCAGTTAGAATGACGCTGTTTTAGTGTAACAATAGCTGATTAGTACTCGATGACCGTTGACGACAGTGTATTCAAGAAAGGAAGCCACATGAAGTGGCCATCAACTCGATGAAGATAGAAAAAAATGCTGCCAAATCCATGTAAGTTCCCATTGTATGAGTGATGTGTTGAATATATGCAAAGCGTTAAAAGTCAAGATGAAATCAGTTGTCAATACCGTTATAAGTGTATTATAAGGAAATAAAGTGTGTAAAGTGCTGAGGGAAAGGAAATAATTCCCACATAATGGTCCAACTTCGAACCGGATCGTAGATCGCCGCCATTGTTTTTGAAAATAGCAAACGTCATGGTGACGACGCCATCTTGAAAAATGATGTGCCCAATGAGTTTTCAGTGTGAATATAAAGCTATAGGCAGTGATATATTTATTTAATGTGTTGAGATAAAAATTCGGGTAAAGTTATTGGTAAATTTTCCTTTAAAAAAATAAATGGTTTTGTATCAACATATAATGGGAAGAGCCAGATTTCTACTGGCACATGGTAAATGTATTATAATTGGAGCTAATGTTTGATACTTAGGTTTTCAAGGTTAGCCTTGGTTGACAAGTTTGAGTGCAACCCTGGTTATCATTGGGGATTACTTTGTCAAATGATGACGGCTCCAATTATCTAATAGGGTAATAATAAAAATGAAAACTGCATAAAATATTGTTAAACCTGATGGCAAATGGTGTCAAGTTTTGGTGTTTTCTTATTTGTTTCTATGCCGTGAAAAGTAGTGTGCTTTTCACTGACAGGTTCCGGAAACATTTAGGAAGACATAATTCCCATCGATGAATAGTTAAAAAAAGTAGACAGAGGTTGGGAAGAAATAATAATTTTCTTGAATTGATTCTGTGCCTATGAGAAGTAGTGACTTCTCTCGCGACAGGCTGGGAAGCATTCCTGAAGGGTGGTATTTCAACCAACAAAAGGTTAATATGGTAGATCATTGGTGTCTGTAAGTCACCAAGGTCAAAATCAAGTGTCAATAGATTCATTTTTCTTCTTTGTTTGTATGCCTTGAAATGTAGTGTGATTTTCACTGATAGGTTTTGGAAACATTTGAGAAGGGTGGAATTTGTTGACTAGTTGGTCAAGTAGACTCCGTAACTGAACGGACAAGGCAAAAGAATTATTCTTTGACGGATAACTACCCAAGGATCTCAGGATGGCGCCACCCTTGGACGGTCTCGTTCGTAGCAAAGGGGCATATAAGGGCTTCATCACAACACTGCTCCCAAAGTTGAAACAGTGGTGTGATGCTGACTCCTTCAGTGCCCCTGAAAATTTAGACGCTCTTGCTATGAATGTGAGGCTAGATGAAGAGCATATCCAAAAGGTAGTGGAGCTGCAAGAGCAGATCCAAAAGATCCAAGTAAATGATGAAACAGTTACCGAAGAGGCACTCTACAGTATGGCAGCGGACCATGTGAAAGAGTTAGACGAGGTAAGGTTGCTCATCACAAAATGCTACCGCTTGATGGGAGAAACTAGAGTTGATCCACCTAGCAGCGCCACTCCATCTGTTAGTGAAACAAGGAGGGCAGCAAGAGTGAAGTTACCAACTCTAGAGATAATGGAGTTCTCCGGTGACATACTTTTGTTCAATAGTTTTTGGCAGTCATTCAAAGCTATTGATCAGAGTCCAGATTTGTAACCCTCTGAAAAATTCCATTACCTAAGTAGCAGGTTGAGGGGGCCTGTCCAAAGTGTGTTGATGGGTTTCACACCCACATATGAGGCATACCCTCAAGCAGTGGCACTGCTCAAGAAACAGTTTGGAGATGAGTCACGCATAAAAATTGCTCATCTTTATGCCTTGGATGACATCCAAGCAA
>SDVV010014058.1:0-14914 GCA_016164225.1 Gammarus roeselii | reverse complement strand
CCTCCCTCACCCTCATCCTTACTGACCCTCCCTCACCCTCATCCTTACTGACCCTCCCTCACCCTCATCCTTACTGACCCTCCCTCACCCTCATCCTTACTGACCCTCCCTCGCCCTATCCTGTACTGCCAATCCCTCACCCCAATCCTGTACTGCCTCTCCCCCATCCTGATCCTTACTGCCTCTCTCACCCTCATCCTTACTGCCCCTTTCATCACCCTCATTCCTACTGACCCTCTCTCACCCTATTCTGTACTGCCCCTCCCTCACCCTATTCTGTACTGCCCCTCCCTCACCCTATTCTGTACTGCCCCTCCCTCACCCTAATCCTTACTGCTCCTCCCCCACCCTCACCCTCATCCTCACTGCCCCTCCCTCACCCTAACCTCCTGTCCTTGTGTCCCAGCTCCTGAGGTGCTGCAGTACGAGCCCATCAGCCTTGCTACAGACATGTGGTGAGTACGGCTCCGGAAGTGGCACATTTTCATGCTATGACCCGAGGTACTTGGCATATAAACACACAGGGTGAAATATTGTAACCTTTGATGAAGGCTGTTTCAGAGCTGGCTACAAAAAGAAGCGAGTCGGTCATGGAATGGCTTCAGGTCGTGGGTCAAACAAACAAATCAACTCCCTACGGTCATGGTACAAAAACGAGATCCAACGATGAGATTGACGATGTCATTTTGTGCCTCTATTTTCCGATTTAATTGTTTGGCGTTCTAAAAACTGACTGTGTCATGTTACGCCACTGTTTTCTATTTAGTTTTTAGCGTCTTGAATCCATCAACTCTGCTATGCTCGAGTCCGTTCACTTACATGTTAGTTTACCAAACGGTACCTAGGGACAGTGGAATCTAGTAACCCTCCTCCCTATTATCTAATTCATGACTAAGATAACTGGTCTCACAAGGGTGACTGTGTGATTCACACTCTGTTTAATAAGATTGAGATGAACGATGCAGAATTTGATAGTGTCAGGTCAGAACTTCTCTGCCTTACTACCTCACTATGTTGTGGCCAGGGCAATTCAGTATTGTCATCGTTCTGCCCCGTTCAGGTCGATGGGCATCCTTGCATACGTGTTGCTGAGTGGCCACTCGCCCTTCGCTGGCGACTCCAAGCAAGAGACCTTTCTGAACATCACTCAGGCTGACCTCGACTTCCCTGAGGACCTGTTCGAGGACATCTCGGCACTCGCCCAGGACTTCGTGGCAGCCCTAGTGCAAATCCAGCCAGGGTGAGGGGGCATTAGCGCAACTGCATGCAGCCAGGGGTGGGGGGCTTCAGTGGAGCTGCAGTCAGGGTGAGTTGACACTAGGGCAACAATAACTTCACAATTGAAATATTATGAATGTCCGTATCAAAAGATAATTTTGAATATCGAGATTCAACTGGTTTTAGGACATGTTAGATGGATGTGGGTGCACGTTGTTGTTGTTGTTTAGCATCAGCTCCTCCGGCGGTGGAGGAGCCCCGGTCGGCGCACAGCTTGAAAGCCCGAATACCAACCTGCATGTGCATTCTGGGAGTCTCGCGGCGAGTGCAGACCCTATGTTACACCCCCACCTCTGAAAAAAATTGTATTGTTATTTTGCTTCGATAGATCAGTCACCGACGGGATTTCATGATTGAGCCTGTCCGGTTCGACGGCTGGACACGACGTTATGCCGTGCTCGACCGTATCGCCCCCCCCCCTCCGGCACCACAGGCTTAGATCGGAAGGGACGTTCCCAAGTCGTTTATGATAGGAACATCGTTAGTGGTCGCACCTTTACCTCCTGTGGCATCCGTGCATACCTTTAGCATTTACCACGTAAACGACATTGGCTCCACGCACTTGTAAATTTACCTCTTACGTATTGAAAAAATGTCTACAACTTATTCCAGCACTGTTAGCTGATTTGACGTGGGCTCCAGCTTGCTAGAACGCCTCGTCGCTGGCTCCAGCGCGCTAGAACACCTCGTCGCTGGCTCCAGCGCACTGGAACGCCTCGTCACTAGAATCTAATCTGTTTGAAGCTGCCTTCTCTAACTTAATACTTAGTTGAACATATCGTTCAACTCCTAGCTACCTAATCATCAATCAACTGTTGATCAAAGATAGACCGAATTTAATATAAATTAAAAGCATCAACGTTTAATAAGAAAGTGTTTGATAACATGACATAACACTACAACCAGACTCAAGAGTTGCACTGAACTGCTGACATGCTACGGAGAAGGTAAGGAGTCTTGATAAAGAAAAGCTTCTCTGACGCATGGTCAAAGATGTGCGAAGCACTACTACCCATAGTCATCTACAATGTCCGTTCCCCATTGGCTCTTCATTGAATAGTGTTGCTCTCTCTCCAGCACTTGCCAACACACTTCACTTCCTTCTTTTTTTCCACCTCGATAGCTCCTTCTATGTACCCCCCTTACTCACCCCACACTCACTTGTTCCACTTTCACTTTTTCTGAATTTTTTCTCACTCCCTCTCCAGTACTCAATTTCATACACAACCCTCATTTCCCCCAGGTCGCGCTTGACGGTGAAAGAGGCGTTGAACCACCCCTGGATCACCACGGGCCCCATCCCTGCCTCGCTCACCGCTCCCTCATCGGACATAACCTTCCCTGTCACCGGCCAGAAGATGGTCTCAGAAAACGGCACCAGAGAAGACCTGCGAGATGGCGTCAATCAAGTTTTTGAGAAGGGTCAACGCGATGATTCCGATCGAATTCCCGAGAAGAATAAAATAGATTGTGTGGTTGTAATTCCCAAAAAAGGCAGAGTTAAGGAAGAATCGTCTTCCGTTGACTTTCTAAAGAACGATTTAACAAAAAGCCCTTCTCATGATGAACCTCAGGTTGAGAAATCTTTTAGGGTAAGTCTAATGCTGAACGGGGCTGCATCAACTCCAGAGTTTGTTGCTCAAAATAATTTGCGGAACGAGCAACTGTCTCGTGTCTCGTCGACGGCTGTTGCGAAGCCCTCCTGCTCAAAGCTATTAAGTTCTGATGCACGCGGCGTATCATCAGTTTCTACCACCCTACATTCGAATGAGGGCCTCACCAAAATCCGTTCAAACGAGGAAGGTCTCGCGCAGCCTTCGCCTAATATATCCAACGGCATCCCAAATCCCTCCAAACCGCGACCTCCTCCTAAGCCTTCGAACCTCAACAGCGCGCGGAAAGTCCCAATGTCCAAGCCGCCACTTGCCAAAAAACCCATTGTGGGGGAAACTAAAAAGGTATTGGAAGAGCTAACGTCTTCATATGACACCAAGAGGACTGCTAGTTCGCCCAGTCGACCTCATGTGTCCTCTCAGTCGCCGTCGGGCTCAGCTCGCCGAAGTACCCCTCCAGAGAGCGTTATGGCGAGCAGCAGCTCGCCAGTTGCTCTCAGACGTCGTCAAAATACTTCTCCATCTTCACCAGGCACCGCAAGGAAACAACAGTCTTCTCCGAACAGCTCGAAAAGGTTGTCAGAGTCGCCTCCGAGTTCAAGAAAAATGCAGCACTCATCGTCTCCCAACACCTCGAGGCGGTCTAAAGCTTCTCCAGTGTTTCCGCGCAAGTCCCAGCCTCCCGACAACGCAGACAATTTCGTAGCATCTTCTTCCCCATCTAGGTCATCTACAAAGGATGAGTTAAGTCAAGGTAATTCGCGGCGTTCCCGGAATGTATCTCCTTCTCCAACTCGGGGGAGTTTGAATGACTCCACCGCTATAAGACTGTCTCGCAACACAACGCCCTCCAAAGCTCCAGTAACACTCTCCAATTCTCATGTCTCAAGGCTTTCTGACTCTCCCACAAGACATCTGGCTCGCAGGTTGCAACAGTCTCCTTCCAGGGACTGCTGCGCTGCTCCCACCGCGCAGTCCCCTCAGCGAAGAACTGTGAGGACAGTTTCACCATCCCCCACTCGCGTTCCGGGGTCCCCTCGTTCATCAAAGAGTGTCTTCTCCAGAAACGTAGATGCTCTCCACAGCGGTTCACCTACTATACAATCTTCTCCCACTAGAAAAACGTTCTTCCAGCTAACCAAAGCCACCAGTGTGCCTCCTCAAACTGACGTGCCTCGGCTTCTTAGTACGCCACTGGATTCTCGTCTCAAGATAGGCAGAATTTCTGCTGACACAACGATGATTAGTCGCAAGACGCCCTCCCAGTCTCCTCCCTTGTTCCAGCCCGCCCCTAAGAAGTCGAACACCGTGTCTGATTTCTTTAGTTCACGGTGCAACATCCAACTAAAGGGCCCGAGTGTCGTTGGTAATGGCTGCCTAGAGGAAGAGATGGTTAAAAACGGTTGTAGAGACTCAGCCACGCAAAAGTTACTTGACGATCGAAGAAGTAGTGAACAACCTACTTCGCCAAGCAATCGTGGACGGTCGGCCAGAATAGCCACCTCTCAACCGCAAGTGTCACCAAGTCCGCGTCCATCGTCCCGCAGCAGCCGGCTGTCGCGGTCGCCTCTTTCCTCCCATCAAAGCCAAAGCTCCTCACCCTCCCCTCCACCACCATCCCATACCTCTCCTGACACCATCGTTAACCGGCAATCCCCAAGTCCTAATTCGAAGTCTTCATCTTCACATAACACCTTCTTCAGTGAGAGTTCTTCAACACCAAGGCCCCATCCTCCAGCAATTTCTCCAGTTTCCAAGTGTGATGGGTTCTGTCTAAAAGACGTTCAAATGTTGTCCTCCAGGCGTTTGAGTGGCGGTGACGGGCTGTCCTCAAAACCCGTCCCGAAACCTAGACCGGCGCACCTTAGCATCAAGCTCCCGCAAATGGGCGGTATTGGTTTCTCCTGCCCTCCCGTGACTTCGTGTTTTGCAGTGTTCTCCAACACCATGTCTTCCCCTGACAATAACAATTCTTTTTCGTCCCACTCGTCGAGCGATTCTAAACATCAGCAGAGCGGGTTGGTTTCTCCTTCCAGTAGCATGTCGTCCGGATCCTCAGAATACGGCCTGTCGCACCTAACCGCTCGACCCTCGCCTCCCGAGTGCAAGACTCCTTCCTCCGTGGGTGTTCGTACACATCACCACCATCACCGGGATAAAGAAAACGACCGCAACGCTCTCAACAGTCCTACCGAGAGCTGTGGTAGCGGGAAGGAGACAGCTTGGGCCGAGAGAAGCAAGCATAATAAGTGGCCAGCGGACAACCTTTACAGTAACAGGGCATCCCATCTCAATAGCACCACCGCATCCTCCACGGGCAGCAGCCCCCGCAACACCTCTTCCACCTCATCGTCATCCCCCCCTTCCCTCGTTTGTCCCAGAACCGGTCAGCTACAGGGAAGCGATTCTATGGATGTGGAGGAAAGTGTTTCTGACGCCAATTGCTCTAGTGATAAAGAAGAGCAAGAGGGAAGACTGTCTTCGCGCTGCTGATGGGCGGCATGCCTTAGAAGACGCCTCGTTGTTAGTTTGTATCATAGTTACTGTAAAAGTACCTTTTATCGTCCTCTAGTCTCTTTGAAATGAAACGGAAAGCTTCGTACCTAATATTACCTGCATCTCTTTCGTTGCATATTCGCAAAAGAAAAGTCCCGAATGCGATGCAGGGCAGCTGGCAAATATTGAAGGGAAGAGACCGGTTTTTTTAGGCAGCGCTGTGATGTCTATGGCGTTCTTTGGACTGCGTACTCGCTGCTCAACCCTCACCACGAGATGTAACATCAAGTCTGATGTCACTGCGTCGCTGTCAAGCGTACGACTGCATGGTCGATTGAATTGAAATTTGAATTGCGAAGTATATGCTTCGTCGAAATTTTTCGTACGAATGCGGCGAAATACTAGATTGCTGAAAGATTTTTTAAAAGTGATATTTCCTTGGATGCATTACAAAATGCACTCATTTAATTATGTCATGTCTTACCTTCTGCAGTTGACCCCATTTTAGCATCCTGTCATAGAAGAACGAGAAAGAATTTATTAAACTTCGTTCTATGAACATTACGCAAGAGAATGAGTATCGTATGAAAAATTGTGTTGTTATCCAGAGTTGCTGCATGAATATTATTATATTAGTAAATGCAGCAAAACAACGGCACGTTTGTGCCGCTTTTAAAATAATGTTCTTGCCAGTTAGCTAAATTTTATTCTCAACTTTCTTTTTGTTAGTAGAAGACCTGCTTAGGACCTGGAATAGGAAAGGATGCTTTTATGAGCTATTTAATGGTCTATAGTTGCTTATAGGTCCCGAAGGCGATTCAGATTCGTATCTGCTGAACTGTGGTACAGTATGTAACTGAGGTCAAGCTATCGTTTACCACTCGCCTCAAGAACTGCGACAGGGGGGCTGTAGTCCAATGTAAATATGGCAGAGTATAGAGTAGGTGTTCGGAAGCATGTAAGCAAACACATAGCTTGGGAGACATCACTTTGCAAGATAGAGAATGAACTTCTATATTATGAAGAGAAGTTAAAGGTCCAAAATTAGAGCCTCTGACCTCTGACTACTATTCTCTGGGCGGGTTTCCTTACCTCACTCTCGACTCTTATTACAAGCGTCGAATATGCACGACACTAACGGAAAGAAGTGAAATTCATTTCGCGTAAGTCTTTCATGTGCGTCGACTCCAACGCAAAAAAAATCCATGTTATTATAATCGAATCCGTCTAAGGCTTGGGCCTTCGCTGATTGCCGCAATTAGCTGTTTTATCGACCGCATGCCTTCTTGACTGGAGCAAGACCAACGATTACAGTGGGATGCGAACCCACGCCCTTCGCATGATGAGCGAGCGCCTTGTCTACGCCATCTCTAGCAATAGTAATCATTCCAATCGCCGAAGACATTTATCATCTGTTGTTCTGCTACTGCTATTCTCGAGTAAATTTTCGGGATGCCAAACCGTCCCAAAAAGGCACTGCAGTTTGAAACAAAATGTCAAACTTTTGCCCTCCTCTACCTCTGTTTCTCGCTAATTCCCTCGGAAAGTAGTCCAAGCAACATTGACAATGTGAATTTTTCTGCAAGATTTCCCTGTATGTATTACAAACCTGAGGCACTGATGCCTTGCATATATAACATACCTGAGATACTGATTCCCTGTATGTATTACATACTTGAGATACAAATTCCCTGTATGTATTACATACTTGAGATACTGGTTCCCTGTAAGTATTACATCCTTGAGATACAAATTCCCTTTATGTATTACATACTTGAGATACTTGTTGCTTGTATGTATTTCACACTCGATACACTGAATCCCTCTTTGTATTACATACCTGAGATACTGATTCACCACACGTATCGGACAACGGTCCAATAGTAAACCAGCTATTGTTTGGCCCTGATATATGGGCGTTAGGCTAATCGTCATTCTATTAGCCGATGCGATGCCGGTGTATGGCACGCTGCGTTTGGCCGACCACTCATAGCAGACTGGTCGATGCCGGTGTATGGCACGCTGCGTCTGGCCGACCACTCCTAGCAGACTGGTCGATGCTGGTGTATGGCACGCTGCGTCTGTCCGACCACTCATAGCAGACTGGTCGTGTCATGCTGGTGTATGGCACGCTGCGTCTGGCCGACCACTCATAGCAGACTGGTCGATGCTGGTGTATGGCACGCTGCGTCTAGCCGACCACTCATAGCAGACTGGTCGATGCTGGTGTATGGCACGCTGCGTCTGGCCGACCACAAATAGCAGACTGGTCGATGCCGGTGTATGGTACGGTGCGTTTGGCCGACCACAAATAGCAGACTGGTCTATGTCTGTGTATGGCACGCTGGTCGAACGGCAACGTCACTCTTCCTTGACCACTGCCATCAGCATCTACAGATTTGAGCTAGGTTATGTGAAGTCACAAAGGTAGGAGAGTGAATTATCAGTCTTGAAATGCCTCCAATTCAATTTGTGTTACTCACATTGGCTATTTATTCCCTTCTAATCTGAATAATCTTATTGGTCAATTTGGACTACCATTGTCTTGTCTTGGAAGGTATCCTTATGCATGCACAAGGCACATGAAGCTACGCACATGTAGGAATCGAGCATATCGGCATACCTTTTACTTACAACTAATTTGCGTTCCAAACAAGCTTGTGCAATAGGCCTCATTTTAGATGTTCTCTTCCAATCTAGCAATTTTTCGGTCATGACTGTGACCCACTTGATATATATATATATTTAGTCATATCCTGTGGCACCCTTTCCGTACCTTTGACATTCGCACACAGGGTAAAGGCAAGAGTCTACGCAGTCGTAAACCCAATCACTCTAATCAAATCTTGATACTGTTAACGATACTTGCAGACGATGTTCGGTTTTTACAAGTGATGTTTTGTGGTCATGGCTTTACTTCTGCCGTAGTGTCCGTCCGCAGCAATAGTCGGGAGCCCCTTCAGCTTGTATTAGGTAATTAGTCTTTATACGCTTCCTCGCACACTCCCTCCATTAGAAAGCTAGAATTTGCACACGTGTTGATCGTCCGGCGTACTGAATGATAGCAAGTATACCATTTAGGTGTAATGAAGATTGTGTCATCGCGTGAGGTATTGTTGTTGAACAAGCATGTGCTATGAGCCTTGAGCTCTGGCAAAGGCTGCCCTAATGTGAAATTCGACTCGAGGAAATTTAAAATTCCCGTCATCATTTTATCCGTCTATTCATACTATTTAGAGGTAATCAAACCATGGAAGGCTCGACAGGGTTTCGAAAGTGGAAAAAAAAACTCCACTTGTGGCGTTTGCGGGCGCATTGACAATGAAAAAGTTCTGTGTAATGTCATCGTCCCGTATTTCTTTACAAACGCAAAAGCCCGTATGTAAATCGGGGCGACAAATATAACGTAATGAATCATTTCACGCATTCTTTCATCTGTAAACAGATGCATCGCTGCTGTTCAATCATTCCTCGACCATTGGAAACAGATGCATCGCTGCTGTTCAATCATTTCTCGACCATTGGAAACAGATGCATTGCTGCTGTTCAATCATTCCTCGACAATTGGAAACAGATGCATCTCTGCTGTTCAATCATTCCTCGACAATTGGAAACAGATGCATCTCTGCTGTTCAATCATTCCTCAACCATTGGAAACAGATACATCACTGCTGTTCAATCATTCCTCGACAATTGAAA
The DNA here is from genome assembly GCA_016164225.1 of Gammarus roeselii. Lineage (NCBI taxonomy): Eukaryota > Metazoa > Arthropoda > Malacostraca > Amphipoda > Gammaridae > Gammarus > Gammarus roeselii. The sequence goes on along the minus strand of SDVV010014058.1, from coordinate 5,828 downwards.
ACCGATGCATCGCTGCTGTTCAATCATTCCTCGACAATTGGAAACAGATGCATCACTGCTGTTCAATCATTCCTCGACAATTGGAAACAGATGCATCGCTGCTGTTCAATCATTCCTCAACCATTGGGAATAGATGCATCGCTGCTGATCAATAATTTCTGTCATTGAAAACTGATGCATTGCTGCTGTTCAATCATTCCTCAACCATTGGAAATAGATGCATCGCTGTTGATCAATAATTTCTGTCATTGGAAACTGATGCATTGCTGCTGTTCAATCATTCCTCAACCATTGGAGAAAAATGCATTACTGCTGTTCAATCATTCCTCGACCATTGGAAACAGATGCATCGCTGCTGTTCAATAATTCTTCCCCATTGGAAACAGATGCACCACTGCTGTTCAATCATTCCTCGATCATTGGAACAAAACAGATGCATCACTGTTGTTCAATCATTCCTCGACCATTGGAAAAGTCTCAGAAAATATGTTTTCTGACGAAACCTAAAGTTGTTTTCTCGATAGTTCCGCGTCGTTGTGTTCATCGTATTTGTGACTTGAGCTCTGGCAAGGGCTGTCTCAATCAATTCAGATGCCTGGTAGCTTGCTGTGATGTGAACCGAACCGTCATTCTCGCATTTGTTGCTGGTTGCGTAGTGCTGTCAACGGTGAACTATAGTACAGTGACTTTATTCTTTCTTCATTTTTACTAAATATATGTAATGAACGTACAATCATATTTATGAGATAGTGCCCCTCCCTCTTGCACCGCTGAATTCCAACATGGTGGCTGTCACTGCTAGCTGTACTCAGTACCTTGGCCATTTTTACAGGGAAATTTGATTTGTACGGTTTTTGACATTGTGCCTGCAGTATCGTTTAGATTGATGCGACATATCTTTGTCTGATGCACGTACTTGTTCTACCTATATTCCATGCGTCAGTTAAAGCTGAACTTGGGTTGTATTGAATGCAAACTCGAGATTGAAACACTTTTCAGTGCATATTGCTCGTGCTGCAAAGGTTCTCAGGTTCTGGTATCTACAGCGTCTAGCATATGAGCTTCCTCAGGTTGTCTTTAAGCTTATTTGTAGTAGCTACGGATTTTTGTACTTTTTTAATGATGCGCCTTTTCTTAGCTTTCATTTTGTAGCAGCTTTTCTACTAAGGTACTTAATGTTTTTTCTTGTACTCAGCGAGACCTGTACTGTACTTACATGGCAAAGATACAACGGTCGAGTGGGTTAACAACATCCGAATTCTGGTAAGAATACTGTTGAGTTTGATTCACATGATTTTGCATCCCAGCCATATTGTTTTATCGTACCTGATGTTCATTCCGAGCTGCCTCATCAAAGACGCGCCTAACATTCAATTCTGAAATCCTTAGCCTTTTGTTCATATGCTGGTGTTATGAAAGAATATCCTCCGATAGCGTTTGTGTTGTTCCCAATGTCTTTATTTCATGATATTAAGGTCTCATGTTTTGTTCCAACTCAATTATTGTCATGTATGTATTTTATCCAGTGCACTGGAAAGCCTTGACACTCGAATCTGTGTGTGATTTATCCAGTGCACTGGAAAGCCTTGGCACTCTAATATGTATGTGATTTATCTAGTGCACTGGAAAGCCTTGACACTCGAATCTGTATGTGATTTATCGCCTGCATTGGTGTGGAATCACGACAACATGAGGAAGTGTTATCACTTGTGTAGAGGGTCAGTTTTGTTGATGACGCGGGGTTTGTCGCAATCAAGTCAGGTCTTACGCAAGGAACGAACAGTCGATCGTTTGGAGGACAGCCTGCGGGTCATCACTTGTAGAGTGTTGCAACAAATACAGTGTCAAGCTTCATTTGGAAATTAATTTGACCGAAAGTAACATCATAGAAGATGCATCTAGGTACTATATTTTGCACTACACTGCTTGTATATTGAAGGAACATTTTCCCCCTTGATTTGTGTTGAAAATCTGAGGTCAGATTCCTGTGTGCTCTCGTTCTGCTAAATTATTCTTTGCATTCCACTAATTGAGAATAGCTGTGCAACACACGTCATGTGCGGTGCTCGCTTATGATCTCCGATACTGAGAATCTAAGCATATTAACATTGAAGCTGGAATAAGGATGTCTGCATAAGTGTTATAACATTTTTAGTATGCTATTTGAAACCTTCATATCCTATTTCTATGATTTGAACACTTGTGTTGACCTTAAAAGATGGCCCTTCAAGCTTATCTCTGGCTGACCTTAGAAACGAGAGAAATGTTGATGTTTTAGAATAACTCGTTCTCGTGCTTGCTGCTACGAGCTCGCTCGTCTCAATGATGACGGACACTTGAATCCGAACTGATCGCCCTACGGGGGAGTCTGCATTGACTTCGCGTTGGGACTCCGGTGGAACATGGAAGCAACTACTTCTACTACATGAATCCGAACTGTCCAACGTCATCACCCACTTCCATTACAGTTTTTTATGTTATGGTACAACGTAGCAAAGTCTTTCTAATTTTTCTTTCAATTTTGTTTTCCCAATATGCCTCCATAGACAGGTGGCAAGTACTGTAAACGTCATAGTTTTGCGTTTCTTTGGTCACAGCTTCAATGATTGTAGACAAAGTTACAATTACCGTGAAATATTAACATCATCCCAAATTAAAATAATTATAACTCGTGTGCTGGCTACAACTCTGGAAATAATGTTGTATTATTGATTAATTTTTACTTATGGTATTTACGCGCCAAGATTTCCTGCATGAATGTAGCTGAAATTTTAAGATAGCTCAAAAATTGTAATGAAGTCTTGCCGAAACACAATGTACATTACTTTGAAAACTTAGTGCTAATTGTAGCCGCATATGTAGCCTTGGAGCAGCTGCTACTTTAAGTTTAATTACAGTTATGTAGAGCAACACCCAAGATATAATCTTGAGTCCCTGATTATTTTTACGTCTTTTATTTAATTATATTTAGTTCAGTTTTGTTTTCATTTTGTTGATTAGTGCACATTTACAGTTTGAAACCTAATTGTGTGTGTCGAGCTTTCGATATCATTCTTTGCACAGTGAGAACGTCAGGCTAACTACGCGGCAGGTTATTTGTTGTCTACAACGTAGTCGACTCTTGCCAAACTGTGGCGTTGGTGAGAAACTGCTATCATACGTTTTTCACAGCTGTGAAACTGTGCAGCACTTTCACAACGTGGCATTGTTGTTTTTGCTGTAAAAGCCGATCAGCTTTCATTGAAAGTCATGTGCATAAAGTTGATACTAGCGACGCGCACGAGTTGAGCCTTAAAACATCGTTGGTCCGTGATCTAGCTACGTAAGTAGCTCATTTCCCAGTATAGTAGGAAACTTTTGCATAATTGAAGTGTCTGCACTATTCTTTGTACAATTTCTTCCATAGACCTTTGATTGGACGTTCGATGTCCAGTAGTTTTGTACTTTATTTGATAGTATAGATGACTTGTGTTATAAGTGCATATAGATACATGAACACTTATGTGTATACTATTGGTTCGACACACGTGATCTTCTCGTCTCGTTAAGGATGTAATCTTTTGTTCATTTGCGTCTCAAACTATGTGGTTCAAGCATCTGCGGAGAATTGTCGGGTCAATGGAACAAAAAAAATGAGTACTGGGTTTCAAACAATCGTCCATATTAACTTCTTACCGTTCTTTGCCGTACTTTAACCACAATCGAAATATTTATTTGAAATAACCCTGAAAATGCTACTGTTTTTGTACACGAAGGTGTGCAAACCTACCAGAAACTATGATCTTCGTGCCCTACAGAGCAGCTTGCGAGGATTCGCGTTAAGGCTCCGGTGGAAATGCGGCCCAAATCAAAATTATGGTATTTTCTATGGAAAGTTTTTCCTGTTGCGTTGTTTGCTTGGCGTCTTGAGTTGCAATCTATGATCGAATACGATATCATACTGCTTGTAAAGCCTTAATTTGGTGAACTCAGCGCAAGACTAAACCACAGCAAGACCCACATGCTGTTGCGAACACATTTAATTTTAGTTCATCAGTTGATTTGGATCCGTTTGCGAAGTTGTGGCACCAGTTTCACTAACAACTTGAAGCCTATTTTACCCACGACTTATGGAGTAGTTAGTTAGTCATGATCATTTCTTCTAGCAGCTGTTCTGAGATATTTACCTAAGAAATCCATTTAATGATTATTTGGTCGAATCCCAAGGACCATCTTCCAGAAGGCGCTGCTAATCCCTAGATCAATCTTCCAAGGGGCGCTGCAAACCGGATGAATCCAAATTGTCTGATTGCATATTCGTTAGTGAGGGCCATCCTCCATGTGAGGGACTCGGTCTTGCTTCTTGTTAATGTAGTAACATGCATGACGGAATGCTCGGTGTTACTACTTCACCCCACACAACTAAACTTTGGGACAAGTGCTTATAAATTTAGCTAGGACAAATAAATTCATCTTGTACAACTTGTTTATTCCAAACTAATGATTCGCATAAAACGGCACGATTAATCGCACGCATTGAGCCGTTTCGTCCGCATGTCAGCGTTCGATGTCATGGTGACGGCCATTTTAGGTTGGTCTGGCAATTCTCCGTTAGTGATTCGTGAACTATTGAAGTGTCTTCTGTTGTTTGTATTTAATGAATATATGCCCTGCCAAACGAATTTATCATATTAAAGCAAACCTGAAAGAACGTTCTTTCATGACCCTTGATGCCAGAGAGACGCAAACTACTACTACTCCGGTGGAACTTGGAGAAGAAGCAACTCCGATAAAGCTGAAACGTGACACTTTCGTGGTCAATTCTAGGTAAGATAAATCCTCGCGACAGTTAATTTCTTTTCAACTCGTCACGAGGACCCCCCCTTCCTCCACCAGCCATCTGTTGGGTTCACGGGTCGCACGGAGTCACGGCTCAACCGGAGGGGGGGGGTGAATACCCTTATTTCCCTTCAGACTCCTCTCTTCTTCCCCCTATACTATCTCCTTTTCTTCCCCATCCTAATTTGTTTGACTTTTTATTTACCTCATTTGCATCGTATGTTCAGTTCAATTTTTTTTTTTTAACTTGTCTCTGACTTCTTCTTAACAACTCTCCTAATAATCACTGCACACAAACACACACGCACGCACACACAGACATACACACACTCAAACATTCACACACTGGTTCTAACTATTCTCCTTTCGGGTGGCAAAAAAAAAAAAGTTGCGCTCTTTCTTTCATGCAACCTTTTTCTACAACTATTTCTTCTTTCCATTCTTGTTGTTCTCATGCGTGAAATTTCCTACACCTAGTGTAGATCTCATGCATGTGATCCCCATAATCTGTTTCTTCTTCATCCTCCCCCTCAGCAGGTGTTGGAGCGCGCAGCCCGCACCTTAAGAACTACTGCGGATCCTTGAGGCTCTGAAGCAGGGTAGGTAGTGTGTTATTCCTCCTTACTGCCATCCGGGGAGTGCTGGAACCATATGGCCTTGGCACCTTAGAAGTTCCTGTACCTCCTGTGGCACCCGTACATACCGTAGACGTTCGCCGTGCAAAGGACTTAGCCTTTGCGCAGTAGTAAACCTTAACTCGAACATTGAATTGGGGTGGATGGATGCTTATTCATTTTATAGATCATTAACACTTTATTTTAGTATTTTATTATTTCTTCTTGCTTGGGCTCTATTATTTTTCTCTGCCCTTTTTTCATGGTGATGAATTTTAAATTTGTTATCATTATTATTATATGTAACGAGGTTGGTTGAGAGAAGGTGACCCAGGGAGAGGAGGTACTCGTGGGATCCGCGGGACTCGAGGACCCGGGGTTTCGGGAGCCCGGGGG
>SDVV010014057.1:0-14915 GCA_016164225.1 Gammarus roeselii | reverse complement strand
ATCATCATACACTGCAGGACGCTCTCCCTGGCGACAAACAACAATGCAGACATCGCACTCATCATCATACACTGCAGGACGCTCTCCCTGGCGACAAACAACAATGCAGACATCGCACTCATCATCATACACTGCAGGACGCTCTCTCTGGCTACACCCGACGATGCAGACATCGCACTCATCATCATACACTGCAAGACGCTCCTCTGGCTACACACAACAATGCAGACATCGCACTCATCATCATACACTGCTGGAGGACGCTCACTCTGGCTACACACGACGATTGAAACATCGCACTCATCATCAAACACTGTATGAAGACGCTCTCTCCGGTTACACACGACGATAAAAACATTTAGGATACAAACGAGCTCGGCCCTGTGTAATCAGGTTCATTCAAATCCTGACAAATCCTTATTCCATTGGTAAAATCCTGCCATATGTTCCACCAATAACACGACGCGTCGTTATTGGTTTTGTTGATGAAAAAGTTCCCCTTCCGTCATTGATCACGTCCATTCCCCTTCCGTAATTGATCACATCCATTCCCCTTCCGTAATTGATCACATCCATTCCCCTTCCGTTATTGATCACATCCATTCCCCTTCCGTTATTGATCACATCCATTCCCCTTCCGTTATTGCTCACATCCATTCCCTTCCTTCATTGCTCACCTCCATTCCTTTCCGTCATTGATCACATCTATTCCCTTTCCGTCATTGATCACGTCCATTCCCCTTTCGTCATTGATCAAATCCATTCCCCTTCCGTCATTGATCACATCCATTTCCCTTCCATCATTGATCACCTCCATTGATTTCCGTCATTGATCACCTCCATCGATTTCCGTCATTGATCACCTCCATTGATTTCCGTCATTGATCACCTCCATTGATTTCCGTCATTGGTCACCTCCATTGATTTCCGTCATTGATCACCTCCATTGATTTCCGTCATTGATCAGCTCCATTGATTTCCGTCATTGATCACCTCCATTAATTACCGTCATTGATCACATCCATTCCCCTCCTTCATTGATCACGTCCATTCATCTCCGTCATTGATCACGTCCCTTCCCTTTTCGTCACTGATCACGTCCCTTCCCTTTTCGTCATTGATCACATCAATTCCCCTTCCTTCATTGATCACCTCCATTCCTTTCCTTCATTGATCACCTCCATTCCTTTCCGTCATTGATCACATTTATTCCCTTTCCGTCATTGATCACATCTATTCCCTTTCCGTCATTGATCACATCTATTCCCTTTCCGTCATTGATCACGTCCATTCCCCTTTCGTCATTGATCACATCCATTCCCCTTCCGTCATTGATCACATCCATTCCCCTTCCTTCATTGCTCACCTCCATTCCTTTCCGTGATTGATCACATATATTCCCTTTCCGTCATTGATCACATCCATTCCCTTTCCGTCATTGATCACGTCCCTTCCCTTTTCTTCATTGATCACATCAATTCCCCTTCCTTCATTGATCACATCAATTCCCCTTCCTTCATTGATCACCTCCATTCCTTTCCGTCATTGATCACATCTATTCTCTTTCCGTCATTGATCACATCTATTCCCTTTCCGTCATTGATCACATCTATTTCCTTTCCGTCATTGATCACGTCCATTTCCCTTTCGTCATTGATCACATCCATTCCCCTACCGTCATTGATCACATCCATTCCCCTTTCGTCATTGATCACCTCCATTGGTTTCCGTCATTGATCACGTCCATTCCCTTTTCGTCATTGATCACATCAATTCCCCTTCCTTCATTGATCACCTCCATTCCTTTCCGTCATTGATCACATCTATTCCCTTTCCGTCATTGATCACATCTATTCCCTTTCCGTCATTGATCACGTCCATTCCCCTTCCGTCATCGATCAAGTCCATTCCCTTTCCGTCATCGATCACGTCCTTTCCCCTTCCGTCATCGATCACGTCCATTCCCCTTCCGCCATCGATCACGTCCATTCCCCTTCCGCCATCGATCACGTTCATCCCCCTTCCGTCATCGATCCCGTCCATTCCCCTTCCGTCATCGATCACGTCCATTCCCCTTCCGTCATCGATCACGTCCATTCCCCTTCCGTCATCGATCACGTCCATTCCCCTTCCATCATCGATCACGTCCTGAAGACGAAACGAACACAAAAAACGTGCGGGATTTTTCTGGTTGGATTTCATGTAAAAACTAAGCCTAATAAAAGTAATGTAATTCAGATATTATTTGGAGTCCTCTATCTTGTGATGGTTGTATTAATCTGAAAAGGGATATTAGTGTTGTTTTTTCCGCATCAGGTAGTCGTGTAATATCACGGATATGACACCAAAACCGGAAATAATGAAATATATTGTGAATGCCTTCAAAATATCGTGATTGCCTCTACTTAGAGAACAGATCATTAATTGCGCTCAATAACAGGAGGGTTTTTTAATTCAAATGTAAGTATTTAAATATGTAATCATCCTTCATAAACTTGTTTATTTCAATAGATCGATTTACGCAATCATATCAGCTATGTGGGCAAATGCAATATTTCCCACATCAGGCCGATGTATTCGCAGATGATCTTCATATTGCACTCTTTCAAATTTGTATTTACATAGCCTCGACACAAAAATATTCAAAAGTTGTCCCATCCACTCCCTTGACGCGGAACTTCGCTCGTCACGAAAAATACTTCAGAGCATATTTTTGTACGTGTCATTTCCAGGGGGTCAACAGATAAAGAACATCGAGGCAGGTTTCTCCGGATGTCTCGGGTTCTTTATGGATTTCAAAGAGGCCGCTCGGATTTCAACCACTGGTTTTATTATTCATGTTTCTACCGCTCATTCTGTTATTTAGTTCACATGTTTTCACGTCTGGTAGGTCATGTTTTTTAGTGTAATCATTAGTATTAAGGCCTCATGTCAACCTGAAATGAAATTTCTATGATCGTTAGCTGTTATTCTCTACACTAAGTATTGATGTTTCTGTTTCAGTGAATTCTTTTGCTACAATTATACATGTTAAATACAATATTCTTTATTTCCATAAGAACATTTCACGATGAAGAAGAAGTGTATTACAAGTATCTCAAGTAACCTTACTATAGAAAAAATTCGCTGAAATTTATTCAGAAAACGTATTCTTGAATAGAATGGTCGCGACGAGCCAGAACACCTGTTCCTCCTTCTCAAACGAACCGTTCCTCGTGAGAGAGACATACCGACAGTATTGTTGGGAGACTCGTGTAAATGCGGGTAGTGATTTCCTTCCATGAACAAACTTTAGGCCGTAACTTTTCCTGAATTTTGTGTATTATATTTCTTTGCAATGTTCTGTTTCCAACTCCCTCTGGAGAAAATACTAATTATATTTATGAACACGGAGGATGTCCTGTCGATGTGTGAAGAGGAAGTCTCTATGGTCAGAGAGAGGCTTCAAACCAAGCGGAAGAGGAACTTCGCTGGCTGTTATTAAAAAGATTTATGGTATTTAGAGGATAACATGAAAGTCTCCTTTAACAATGCATTATTCTGTAACAGGCAGTCAGTGCCTCAGTGCGTGAAGAGAACAGAATTCGACGAGTTTTTAGTTTAAATTTAATAGCGTGTGGGTTGTTCAGTCAATTTCTTGATATAAATGTCTCCATGTTTTCATAGCAGGTTTAGTCGTGGTATTTGCTAAGTCTGTTGTTCCTTCCTCACAGCCAAGCCTCCAATGATGGTTCAAGACTGGCCTGGTGATTGGTCTCGCCTATGTATGACTGTGATGGTTCAAGACTGGCCTGGTGGTTGGTCCCGCCTATGTATGACCGTGATGGTTCAAGACTGGCCTGGTGATTGGTCTCGCCTGTGTATAACCGTGATGGTTCAAGACTGGCCTGGTGATTGGTCTCGCCTGTGTATGACCGTGATGGTTCAAGACTGGCCTGGTGATTGGTCTCGCCTATGTATGACCATGATGGTTCAAGACTGGCCTGGTGATTGGTCTCGCCTTTGTATGACCGTGATGATTCAAGACTGGCCTGGTGATTGGTCTCGCCTATGCATGACCGTGATGGTTCAAGACAGGCCTGGTGATTAGTCTCGCCTATGTATGACCGTGATGGTTCATGACTGGCCTGGTGATTAGTCTCGCCTATGTATGACCATGATGGTTCAAACTGGCCTGGTGATTGGTCTCGCCTATATATGACCGCATGACAGCGTGACGAGTGATCCCGTACAGACGGGTCTCAACAGAACACTGTATAGGGGTAGCCACTGTTTAAATGAAATATGCGTCGTGCAACTACTGAACGATAACGAGCAACTTGCTATCGAACAGATTTGATCTTTAGGCTATAATTCATCCGTCGTTAGCCCGATTGGATCGAAACTCTGATCCTCCTATGGGCCCCACTGACTGATGTTGGCGAGGCTCTAGGTCGAGTGCAATACCTCCGTAGTCCTCTCGCTATGACCGATGTTAGCGAGGCTCTAGGTCGAGTGCAATACCTCCGCAGGGGTCACGTACTGACTGATGTTGGCGAGGCTCTAGGTCGAGTGCAATACCTCCGTAGTCCTCTCGTACTGACCAATGTTAGCGAGGCTCTAGGTCGAGTGCAATACCTTCGTAGTCCTCTCGTACCGACTGATGTTGGCGAGGCTCTAGGTCGAGTGCAATACTTCCGAAGTCCTCTCGTGTCAGTCCCCTCCTTGTCACGTCGCACAAATAACTATTATTTTTTAGAAGGAATTTCAGTCAGTTGGCCAAAATAGAGCTGGAATAGTTACAGGTATTGACTGCATACGTACCAACGTTCTAAGAATACCTTGTATATTCATTATTATTGCAAGCAGTGTGCATAGAATAGAAATCCCAGGAATTATTGAAAATGTAACACTGATCACCAAAATTTTAAGCATTAAATAGGCGAAAATAACTTTTTAAATATAGCAGAATATGAGGTGTTAACATGCAAATAAATTCTACCTTCAGAATTGAAGTATCACTCTCCACAGCCCTCTATAAAAAGTATAGCAATATTTTGTTAATAATTTACTCCACAGTCTCGTCCCACTGCCAATGACCATCTCTCGTCCCACTGCCAACAATCATCTCTCGTCCCACTGCCAATGACCATCTCTCGTCCCACTGCCAATGACCATCTCTCGTCCACTGCCAATGACCATCTCTCATCCCACTGCCAATGATCATCTCTCGTCCCACTGCCAATGGTCATCTCTCGTCCTACTGCCAACAATCATTTCTCGTCCCCCTGCCAGTGACCATCTCTCGTCCCACTGCCAATGATCATATCTCGTCCCACTGCCAATGACCATCTCTCGTCCCACTGCCAATGATCATCTCTCGTCCCACTGCCAATGACCATCTCTCGTCCCACTGCCAATGACCATCTCTCGTCCCACTGCCAATGACCATCTCTCATACCACTGCCAATGATCATCTCTCGTCCCACTGCCAATGATCATCTCTCGTCCAACTGTCAATGACCACATTGACAGTTGGACCATCTTTCGTCCCACTGTCAATAACCATCTTTCGTCCCACTACCAATGACCATCTTTCGTCCCACTGCCATTGACCATCTTTCGTCCCACTGCCAATGACCATCTTTCGTCCCACGGCCAATGACCATCTTTCGTCCCACTGTCAATGGTCATCTCTCCTCCCACTGCCAATGGTCATCTCTCGTCCCACTGCCAATGATCATCTCGCGTCCAACTGCCCATGACCATCTTTCGTCCCACTGCCAATGACCATCTTTCGTCCCACTGCCAATGACCATCTTTCGTCCCACTGCCAATGACCATCTTTCGTCCCACTGCCAATGACCATCTTTCGCCCCACTGCCAATGACCATCTTTCGTCCCACTGCCAATGACCATCTTTCGTCCCACTGCCAATGACCATCTTTCGTCCCACTGCCAATGACCATCTTTCGTCCCACTGCCAATGACATTTTCCGTCCCACTGCCAATGACATCTTCCGTCCCACTGCCAATGACCATCTTTCGTCCCACTGCCAATGACCATCTCTCGTCTCACTGCCAATGACCATCTCTCGTCTCACTGCCAATGACCATCTCTCGTCTCACTGCCAATGATCAGCTGGTAATACGATAACTGCACTCCATTCCAACAAAGTTTGTTCGCCGGAGCTGGTAATTAGTTTTTTGGCAGGAATTACGGAGCCAATTCCTAGTATGTGGGCGCATGTCCATCCATCGGCAATTTACGTCCTAAAGGTGTTGACGGTAAGAAGACTTTTCCAAACCACACTGAGCGAACACAAATACTTTGTAATAATTGCGTGTTCGAACGATGATGGGTGTTTGGAGAAATGATATAACCAAAAATAATGTCTATTCCATTACAATGAACAATTTTAAAACTGGAAATTATGTATTGATGAGTTAATTCAAATATTCAGTAAATGTACAAGTAACAGATGCGGATATTCGTATCAGCACTGATAGATGCTGTTTATAATGGCAGCTTAGGAAGAATCTCCTCAGATACCTGCATTGATCATAAGTTGATGAAGTGATGAATTAGGCTTAAGACTAGCGAGGCTGCCCCAGAGCATTTTGCTTCTCGGGCTCTATTCATGGATATACCAATTATATACACAGTATACCACTCATGAGTCTTATGTTGATAGATGTGTTTGTATAATTCAATAAGGTTTGCGAATTGTAATTTGAATCAGTGTATACTTACAAATATACGCGGATTCTAATGGTTTCAAATGTCTCTCAATATTCAGAAAATGAGGAATTGTGGGATTTTCTCTAAATTGTACTATTTAAGATATACACAACTCAATACTTCAAACAGCTTCTGTGATCGGGAGGCTGAACACTGGTAAGGTTCTAAATTCGTTCATATTGATGACGTGTTGAGAACGATCAAATAATTGATGTTCTAAATTCGTTCATGTTAATGACGCGATGAGAACGATCAAATAAATGTTCTAAACTCGTTCATGTTAACGACGTGATGAGAACGATTCAATTATTGATGTTCTAAACTCGTTCATGTTAATGACGTGATGAAAACGATCAAATAAATGATGTTCTAAACTCGTTCATGTTAATGACGTGATGAGAACGATAAAATAAATGATGTTCTAAACTCGTTCATGTTAATGACGTGATGAGAACGATCAAATAAATGATGTTCTAAACTCGTTCATGTTAATAACGTGATGAGAACGATCAAAGAAATGATGTTCTAAACTCGTTCATGTTAATGACGTGATGAGAACGATCAAAAAAATGATGTTCTAAACTCGTTCATGTTAATAACGTGATGAGAACGATCAAATAAATGATGTTCTAAACTCGTTCATGTTAATGACGTGATGAGAACGATCAAAGAAATTATGCGAAACTCGCTAAGGAACCAAAGTTAGCAGATAATTAAAATTTCTGTCCACAATACTTAATTAAAAGATCTCCGCTTTTTTTAGCTGTACTTCCTTTCGTTACCTTCACATTACACGTGTAATCACAACAGATAAAACTGGTGCTCTCATATCGTTATCTTGCCTTGCCTCAAGTAACTCTTTTTATGAGCATTCGTTCTGTCCATCAGGAATGCATGTACGCACATTTGACCCCTACAATATAACTGATTGGTTCCCCCTAATGGTTGCACATCCTCAACTGTGCCTCACTCGTATTTCTATCCTGCCTCACTGTGTAGGACAGAGCCACTGCCTCACTCTGTAGGACTGAGCCACTGCCTCACTCTGTAGGACAGAGCCACTGCCTCACTCTGTAGGACAGAGCCACTGCCTCACTCTGTAGGACAGAGCCACTGCCTCACTCTGTAGGACAGAGCCACTGCCTCACTCTGTAGGACAGAGCCACTGCCTCACTCTGTAGGACAGAGCCACTGCCTCACTCTGTAGGACTGAGCCGCTGCCTCACCCTGTAGGACTGAGACTCTGAACAAACAGTCCAGCAGGCGCAGGCCTCGGTGCCCCCAACGATCAAACAGATTTAGATCAAGCCACTGGACTCGTGTTTGTGAAGTGGTTTGTTGCCGTCTCGTCGTGAAAAGAGGTGCGTGTTTGGTATTGGTATGATACGTCTCGCTTAGCATAGAAAGATGATTGTGTCGCGCTTCCAAAACAGAGTAATGCTCCCAACTCGGGGTGTGATGCCATAGTTGCTTCATCACGCTACGAATCAGTTCAGTAGCATGAAGCACTCTACGAATCAGTTCAGTAGCATGAAGCACTCTACGAATCAGTTCATTAGCATGAAGCACTCTACGAATCAGTTCAGTAGCATGAAGCACTCTACGAATCAGTTCAGTAGCATGAAGCACTCTACGAATCAGTTCAGTAGCATGAAGCACTCTACGAATCAGTTCAGTAGCATGAAGCACGCTACGAATCAGTTCAGTAGCATGAAGCACGCTACGAATTAGTTCAGTAGCGTGAAGCACTTCGCTACCACGAAACATCTTATTTGTTTGGCATTCTACTTACCAAGAGAAAAGTGTTTTTGAATTATTTTCTTGATTATCAATGCCAGCTGCACTTCGCGAAACGAACTGCGAAACGAACTGCAAAACGAGATGCTGATTCTTTAACTTGACGAAATTGTTGGCGGACGATTAACGACGATTGCTTTCACTTTAGTTCCCCCTTTAAAAACCAGCTGACTATTTTAATCGAGGACAGATGGCCTGACAGCTAATCTTCAGTGCTTCTCACTGGCATCGCCATTTATGAAACACAAGACAGGGTATCTGATATTCTATTATTTATGCCAGATAAAATTATTACTACGACGTACTAACTCGCTCTATTGATATTATTTCGTGTTATGATGTATATCGAGCTTGCTCTGTAACGATAAATATGTATCCCAATGTCAACTTGGGATGAGCCGATGATATCTGTTGTATCGGCATTGGGCTTGAATATATCTTATCGACATCCGCAAGTAAAAAAAGACTGAAAAGGTATCGATTCTCAGACACAAATTTTGAGTGGGTAATCCGAAGTAATTATTTTAACAACAGCATTTTACTTTGGCGAGTGTTCGTTTTGTTTTATACACAGAAACACTCTGTTTCTCCCCCTCCTTACATGTGATCATTAGATATTAAATAATATCAACTTCAGAGTGCCACTCTACTAATATGTTGAATAGCACCCTAGTCTCAAACACATATCTAGTTATTTCTTTGACTAATTGCAGGACACTATCTGCAGGATATGCAGGATACGGTGTGTTGCATCTGAATGTAAGGGATTTATTTTTGTTCATCCAAGTTGGCAGGTGCTGCATGGATCGAAATTAAAGTGGATATCATAAAATATTGTATTGAATGTATTTTCTTTATTTTAATTTGTGTAGTGTGAACGGGGCAGGCAAGTTGGGCAAATGAATACAAGTGAAACATGCGACCGAGTATCTGTACTTGGTATCTTTCTCGGCATCATCCGAAAACTCAGTGTTGGTATCCGCACATCTCTTAAGTCATCTGAACTCAATTTCTCGTGTTTGCAGTGAATCCTGCTACCCACAGTAACACACCACTGCGTTGCTAACAAATCATTTACTCGTGTTTGCAGTGAATCCTGCTACCCACAGTAACACACCGCTGCGTTGCTAACAAATCATTTACTCGTGTTTGCAGTGAATCCTGCTACCCACAGTAACACACCGCTGCGTTGCTAACAAATCATTTACTCGTGTTTGCAGTGAATCCTGCTACCCACAGTAACACACCGCTGCGTTGCTAACAAATCATTTACTCGTGTTTGCAGTGAATCCTGCTACCCACAGTAACACACCGCTGCGTTGCTAACAAATCATTTACTCGTGTTTGCAGTGAATCCTGCTACCCACAGTAACACACCGCTGCGTTGCTAACAAATCATTTACTCGTGTTTGCAGTGAATCCTGCTACCCACAGTAACACACCGCTGCGTTGCTAACAAATCATTTACTCGTGTTTGCAGTGAATCCTGCTACCCACAGTAACACACCGCTGCGTTGTTAACAAATCAATTACTTGTGTTAGCAGTGAAGCCTGCGCGCTGCTACTCACAGTAACACGCCGCTGTGTTGATGATACCCGAAGATTCTAACCTCTCGACTGACTGCTGTAGATTTCTCAGAATGATTAGTACAATTTGAACGCCGTGGGTAAAAGAAGGCTCTCATGTGACGCTGCGCTGCAGCCCCGTATATAAGCGAAAATTTTCAAAAAGAAAAAAAATCCATTTACTCCCTACACGGAGGCGGTATTTCAAAATACTGTTTTCACAAAAATGCGTGGACTTCAGAATTGGATCCCTCAAATTGAAATCGAGCGAACATAGTCGGCTCCACACTATTTTTATCTAAATTTCGTCTGCTTCCATAAACGATTGAGGCGGATTGATGAATAATCATTTTATGTCATTAACACTTTATTTTAGTATTTTAGTAATTCTTATTTCGTGGGCTCTATTGATTATCTGTTTTTTTTTTATGAGGATCAATTTTGGATTAGTTATACAATTATGTATCAATAGACGCCCACATTGGCCCTGGGTGGACTATGCGGTGCGTTAGTTAGTCCAGTCCAACCAACGGTAGGAGAATTTGCGCTCTTCCGGGCGCCTAATAAATGTCCAAGCACAGCTAGGCGTTTTGATGGCTAAATGGTGAATTAATTTTGATGTTGATCTTGGAGAGTAGAAGTCTTGAATGACACTGTGCGTGGAGGGGACGAGGCGAGTCGAGGCAGGTTGAGGCAGGTGCAGACGAATCGACTGGCGAGGCGACGAGTCGAGACGAACCGAGGCTGGTTGAGACTAAGTGGGTCCTCCGGGTTCCGGGAACCCGGGGGACTTGGAAGACCAGGATGATTTAAGGGGACCCACTTGGACCCTTCCGGTGCCCTTTGGGACCCTCTTGAGACCCTTTGGGACCCGCTTGAGGCCCCTCTGAACCCTGGGGCACCTGCTTCCCTCTCCCCACGCTGTAAAACCCGTACACAGAAAAATGTAGACACGTGAAAGGCTTGAGTAGAACATTTAATTATTACAGTCCGCGGACTACTGGTACAGAGGGCGAGGGTCAAGTCGAGGTGCGTCGAGATTAGTCGAAACATGTTAAGGCGAGTAGAGTTGGTCGCGACGAGCCGAGACTGGCCGAAACGATTCGAGACAAGCTGAGATGAGCTGAGACGAGAGACCCGGGGAGCTCGGGGGACCCGGGGAACTTGGGTTACCCTCCGGGAATCGTCGGGCTCTTTTGGGACCCGAGGTACCTCTGCCACCCCACTCCCACCCTAAAATGCTTGAGTACAATTTTTTTTATTACAGTCCACATGATTCCAAGCGCAGAAGGGGAGGGCCACATCGAGACTGGTCAAGGTGCGTCGAGATCAGTCGAAACATGTTGAGGCGAGTCGAGTTGGACGCGACGAGCCGAAACTGGCCGAAATTATTCGAGACAAGCCGAGATGAGCTGAGAAGAAGGGTCTAGGGGACCCGGGGAGCTCGAGAGGACCCGGAGGACTTGGGTTACCCTCCGGGATTCATCGGGCTCTTTTGATACCCAAGGGACCTATGCCCCCCCCCCACTCTATCTTCTTGAACAATAAGTGCGAGCCTACTGGAATCCATGATCATCGAGAACTACGGGTGAGCCTATTATGACTCGCGTTGAGGCTGTGGTGGAAATGATCCAATCCAAAATCGACCACTGCAATTACGGTCCACTTGTGTGAAATGGTTCAGTACCTCTGAAATAATAATCTACTCAGCCACGAGCTCTCGATTGTGCTCTGCATTCTGGCTCATCTTTGACTGACTGCAAAAACACTCAATCATCGGC
The DNA here is from genome assembly GCA_016164225.1 of Gammarus roeselii. NCBI lineage: Eukaryota > Metazoa > Arthropoda > Malacostraca > Amphipoda > Gammaridae > Gammarus > Gammarus roeselii. The sequence continues at coordinate 3,050 of SDVV010014057.1, read as the reverse complement.
TGGGACCCGGCGATAACATTTACAAAACAGATTGAACTTTGTTCACAAGTCATATTGGCTAATGACAGTTGAATCTTCTGGCAACCTTTGTCTGGACTGCAGCATTGTTGTTGGGCTGCACCGCTGGACAAATGCATGCATCTAATTCCAGCTCGTTTCCATCTAATGGATTTAATTGACAAATTCCCGTTTGTACCAGGTTGGATGCTAATGACTTGTCCACTGTTAAAATGTCCAACAAAGATCCACTACAAGGTTTGCTAATACTTCACAGAACTTTACCAGAAAATATAAGACAGCCACAACAAGAAAGGCAATATGGGGGAACCTATTATGACTTACGCTGAGAAAGGCAATAGAGTTCTTGGCTGCTAATCGAGAAATTTCCACAAGTCCAGGGACATCGTGCTTCCGCTACACACTTCACTCTCGGCGGGCTCCTGATGGCCTTTGCTGTACAATATTAACGAGACTAAACGTGTTCAGCACCGAACAACATAAATGATTCTGGAGCCGAGGAAGACCACAAACTCGCAATGACTCGACGAATTAAAAATGCTTTCACTGGAAAGCAGACGACTTAGTTGTCGGCTAACAAACCTGCAAATACCTAAATGGGTTTACCATAGCTAGCCCTGATGGTCTCTATGATGGAGTTTATACCTCATGGAATATAAATAATGCACAAAGACTGCAGCTAAAACTATTCTGAACACCGGTGGAAATAACTTCTTTCCAATCAAGATTCCAGCAATTTGGAACAGATTTAGACATGATGAGGCTAACAGTAACAATACAAACGCCTTTATCAACAGCTTCGACGAACACTGGGAGGCTAATCCATCCCCTTACTAAGAGAATGTGGCGTAAGGACTACGGCCGTCGAAGGGGGTAACAACCTCCGTTGGAGCCTTCAGCAGGCTGGCAGCCTCTGAATGATGGGCCCCTCTTTTAAGCTGGGTTGTTGTACCGTGCCCGACAGCGCACGGAAGCATCATAAAAAACGACAGCGTCACTCATGACGCAAATAAAGAGAACTCCCACGACAGCGTTACTCATGACGCGAATAAAAAGAACTCTAACGACAGCGTTACGCATGACGCGAATAAAGAGAACTCCCACGACAGCGTTACGCATGACGCGAATAAAGAGAACTCTAACGACAGCGTTACGCATGACGCGAATAAAGAGAACTCTAACGACAGCATAACTCGTGACGCGAATAAAGAGCACTCTCGGCAGTATTTATTGCCTGTCAAAGTTAATACCGAAACTCCTCCCAAACTTTGTGACCAGCTTTGTAGACGACATCGTTCATCATTCCCTAATATCTCCACTGCACCAGAAGGAGACTTAACACAGCCGTTACTGACCAAAACAGCGACGCAAGCAAACTTAAATGGTCGTAATGGCCACGTTTTGATGAACTTGACTTACGGTAGGCATGCATCAAAATGATTCATCAGTCAACCATGTGGGAGCCCAGCGTTCGCGCTAAAATTATTGCCGCACACGCGCACTATCGCCACTTCACTTCACCTCACTGTCATGGCCGGACACTGTCATAACCGCTAAAAATCTTTCATCCCACGTGCTTTCTACCTAACGACGATTCAGCCCACACGCATTTTCCACCACTTCAAATCTGCCACTGTCATATCCGCGACTGTCATTACAGCGAAACAGGCGTACCAACCTAACAGTTATCACTTTAATGAAACTTCAATATCAAAACGCTAAAAAACGGCATTACGTACCCTACAAAAATACGTATGTTTGCCCCGCGGGTTAGAAATACGTACCTTTGCCCCGCGGGTTATAAACACGTACCCTAGGTTAGGTTAGGTTGGGCAGGAAAAGTTTCATTAAAGTGATAACCGGTAAAATGGTACGACTGGTGACTGATTCTGACGTGGGCTGAAACAGATTTTCGCCAGAATGTCACTGGCAGATATGACAGTGGCTGGTGTGACTGAGGAACGCTATGTATGTTCGCTGTTAAAAAATGGTACCGTAGGTAGGTAGGTAGTCGGAACAACTTGGGGTTGATGAGGCAGTTGGCGGAGATGATAGTGGTTGATCTGACGTTAGCTATAAAAGAATTTAGCGCCAGGGATAGCGACCCACCATGTGGACACTCGGCGCAGTTACCGCGATGAGTTCTATTGATAACGTCGTGCTAGGGAGGAAAATATTGACCTGGGACAAACTAGAGAGGCTTGGAAAACATGATGCGAGGCTTCATCCAGACATGTTTCAAACGGATTCTGAAAATAAAAAAGTATATATTTTTTTGTGTGTGGAACCTGTCTTAATTTTTTGGAGTTTCGAGAGTCCCGGGGCGGAATAGGACTATAAATTATCGTCCTCCTCAAACGAGTTTGGTAAGTAAGCTGTAAGGAGATATATTTCGATGACCGGGGCCTTGAGGAGACCCAAACTATTCCTGCTACTGAGAACCATCATATTTTGAACGAGCCCTCATGATTCTGTTATTATGGTGTATGCAGGTAAGCGCGTGAGTACAATCTCATCTCATGAGATTCTTCGCATGACTGAGATGTTAATGAGCTACAAACACCCGTTGTTGTTGTTTCTCAGCCCGACGTCCAACTCCGGCCGGGTCGCTATCCCTGGCGCTAAATTCTTTTATTACAGATACAGATATAGGCACTAGGCCGCATCCCCCAGAAAGGGGGATGGCCGACGGCAAGGCGCACCTCACACCCTCACACGCTCACACTCACACAACTTAGCCCTTTTGTGCGAAAGGGTCCGGCCGGTAGCCCCTCAACTTACACTCTGGGTCCCGAATGTACCGAGGAACCGTCGTCAGCAGCAGGGCCCGACAGTTTTCACTGGTTTACCCCCGCCGCGTCATAATGGCCGGGCCCCCCCCCACCCACGACCATCCCGACAGCGGGATGCCAAGGGCGGGAAAGCACATCAGAGTAGCGTCAAAATCAACCATTCACAACCATTCTCCACTCACGCCTGTTCATTGCACGCTCTCTCGCCACCTCCACATTCATGTCTCTTCTTCCCAACGC
>SDVV010014056.1:0-14915 GCA_016164225.1 Gammarus roeselii | reverse complement strand
TCAATGGTTGTGATGAGAGCAATACGCGGCCAGCTGTTGAGCGAGACCAGAGGAGGATCAATGGTTGCGACGAGAGCAATACGCGGCCAGCTGCTGAGGCCAGCTGTTGAGTGCGGGCAGAGGACGATCATTGGTTGCGACGAGAGCAATACGTTGCCAGCTGTTGAGGCCAGCTGTTGAGTGCGGCCAGAGGAGGATCAATGGTTGTGATGAGAGCAATACGCGGCCAGCTGTTGAGCGAGACCAGAGGAGGATCAATGGTTGCGACGAGAGCAATACGCGGCCAGCTGCTGAGACCAGCTGTTGAGTGCGGGCAGAGGACGATCATTGGTTGCGACGAGAGCAATACGTTGCCAGCTGTTGAGGCCAGCTGTTGAGTGCGGCCAGAGGAGGATCAATGGTTGTGATGAGAGCAATACGCGGCCAGCTGTTGAGCGAGACCAGAGGAGGATCAATGGTTGCGACGAGAGCAATACGCGGCCAGCTGCTGAGGCCAGCTGTTGAGTGCGGGCAGAGGACGATCATTGGTTGCGACGAGAGCAACACGTTGCCAGCTGATGAGGCCAGCTGTTGAGCAAGACCAGAGGAGGATCAATGGTTGCGACGAGAGCAATACGCGGCCAGCTGTTGAGGCCAGCTGTTGAGTGCGGCCAGAGGAGGATCAATGTTTGCGACGAGAGCAATACGCGGCCAGCTGTTGAGTCCGGCCAGAGGATAATCAATGGTTGCGCCGATAGCAATACGCGGCCAGCTGTTGAGCGCTGCCAGAGGAGGATCAACGGTTGCGCCGAGAGCAATACGCTGAACAGTACAATCATAACGACGCATTCCTTGCCGATAATAAATACTGTGTAAGCTTATGTCAAGTTGCTTTTGCGTACACAAGAAGATTTATCATTATATAAGGGAACATCGAAAGTGCTGAAAATGATTACAGCTTCTTTTGCAGAGTTTAAACTCTGCTTTTTGTTAAAAAATTATAAACATATTTTCCTCCCATTGCATTCGTACAATATATGGTATCATGTAAATGGCTCATTACCATTTCCTTGGACGACACGTTCTTGATAAAGGGTTAAGGTAATGTGCACAGCAATGACTCTACTTGATGAACCATCACAACAACAGTCTGTTTCCTAAAATATTATAAAAGTGGTAATATAAGGAATATAAAGAAACAATTAAAGATCTAAATTTTTATCTAATTTCCTCGTGTTTGGATCACTGACTTCTTACGACGTACATTATCACAAACGCTGTCCCTAGGTGGCGATAATGACATCGGCTCAGGTTTGATCCCCGTTGACAGATCCAACTTTTCGTTGCCAAGTACAACGCTGATATCGCAGTTTTGCCTCGGAATTTAGCGTACATGAAGATACTAGTCTCCGTGGTTAATCTTTGAAGTTAATCATACTCTAACTGAGGAGCGCTTACTGGGCAACATCCTAGTTGGCAAGAAACTGGGAGGCGCTGACCACAATGCGGTGGAATTCACCATCAAAGTGCCCCGTACAGCCCCCCAGGGAGCCATACGCCACCACAATTTTGCGCGAACAGACATCCAGGGGAAGAGAGAACAACTAAGTGCACTTAACTTAATCGAACAACTCAGAGACGGTACGGTGGACGCTTGCTGCCGTATCCTCAATGAGAGAGTTCATGAGGCCAGCGACCGATGTATACCCTTGAGAACAATTGATCCAGCTCAAAGGATCAGGCCCCCTTGGTGGATCGTCGAAGTTGCAAGAGCCTTGAATCGTCGCGATCAACTAAATGCGCAACGAGTGAGGGATAACACCGCAGAGGCGGCAGAACTGCACCGCCTGGCGTGTAGGACAGCCACTATACTTGTCCGATTCTCTAAGCGCACGAAAGAGAAGAACATTGCGGAAAACGCCAAAGAGAGCCCAAAGCACTTCTATCTCTAAGTCAACAAGCGTAGACTTGCTAGGGACTTAGTTGGCCCGCTAATAGATAAAGATGGTGTCCTCAGAACGTTACCTGAGGACATGGCCAGTGTCCTGAATAGCTTCTTCTGTTCAGTGTTCAGAATTGATGGCCCAGGCTACGAACGAGGTACTGTTTACGCTGGGGAAGTCAGCCTCATCGACATTGCGTTCACATGAGAGGAAGTTGTCAAACAACTTGAGGGACTGGACATTTACAAATCGATCGGTCCGGATGGACACCACCCAAGAGTTCTCAAGGAAACTCGAGAAAAATTGGCGGATTCCCTAACGCACATCTTCAACTTGTCGATGACGAGTGACGACGTCCCGAAGACTGGAGAGTTGCCAATGTCACGGCAATCTTCAAGAAAGGTGACCGACAATCGCCCAGCAACTATTATCGACCGATCAGCTTGACGTCGATCGTGTGCCAAACCATCGAGTGATTGATACGAAATCCTCCCGTCGATCATCTGAAAGGCAACGGACTCAGCCATGACACTCAACACGGCTCCCGCCATTAGAGGAATTTTCTGACGAATCTGCTGGATTTTTCCAATGAGGTGATCAACGTGTACGACCGCCGCAAGGCAGTGGATATCATCTACCTAGACTTCCAAAAAGCCTTCGACAAGGTGCCGCACAAGAGACTGTTACTCAAAGTCTCTGAGCTCAGCATTGGTGGCAACGTACTTCGCTGGCTAAGTGCCTAGCTAACAGGACAAAAGCAAAGAGTCAGCATCGGCTAGGCTTTTTTCGAGTGGGCCCCTGTTACCTCTGGGGTGCCCCAGGGCGTGTCCTGGGTCCTATCCTCTTCCTCATCTATGTAAACGACATATGTGCGGGGCTCCTGTCCGAGGTATCGAAATTTGCCGACGACGCGAAGCTCTGCCATGCAGCATGGAGAGAGGGAGACAGAGTTGAGATTTAACACGATCTCGAAAAACTCATCCAATGGTCGGAAGCGTGGCAGATGTCCTTCAATATTGCAAAATGTACAGTTGTGCACATGGGGTGTTGCAATGCCAACTTCAAGCACAAGACGGCAGGAAGCGATCTTGCAACTGTTGACCAACTGAGAGACTTGTTCGTCCAAAACTCGAAAGAGTTAAAATGGGGCGTGCAGGTCAAATAAAGTTACAAGTCAGCTAATCGTAACCTTGGCTACATCTCCGATAACTTCTTCTGGAAAATGAAGGACATTGTATTGTCGTTGTACAAGTCCCTGGGTCACCCCAACCTCAAGCATGCAACTCAATTCTGGTCTCAACACATGAAGGGGGACATAGCCAAACTGGAACGAATCCAGCATCGTGCTACTAAGCTTATCCCGCACCTACGTCACCACAGCTCCGAGGATAGGCTCAAAGAGCTTGGCCTCGTCACTCTCGAGCAACAAAGGCTGAGGGGCCAGCTCATTGAAACCTTCAAATACCTGAAGGGATTCAACAACGTGAGCCTTGTCAGCCTCATCGACAAGGACCACAACATTCGCACCCGAAACAACGGGGCGAAACTTGTGAAAAAACGTTTCGCTATGACTATAGCGCAACACTCTTTCCCGATCGCAATCTCACGGGCTTGGAACAAATTACCAGCTGCGGTAGTTGGCTCTGCATCCGTGAATGCGTTCAAAAAAGCCTGACAAGCACTGGGCTACGTGACTCGTTTAACCTAAGAACGACACTACTTTTCAAGGAGCTAAGGATATAGGAAAGGAGCATGACACGGATCTTTTCACAGTTCAAGCTATTACTACTAATAAATCCATTGTTAGTAACAATAATATGATGTCGCTCTAGGTAGTAGTTGTTAATTATTACTCATAATTTCATTATTAGTAACAAGTATTGCTGACTGAAACACTCCATTTCGGAACGGAAGGCTTCCTACCATTATCATTGCAAGTACAGGCAGACTGATAATACTGAATTGCAAGTACAGACAGGATGATAATATCTCGAGAACGGTCCTTTTAAGAATTTACCGGGTGAGAGGTGTTGCGGCGACTCTCACCCACCCTTAAACCCAGGCCAGGGCCACCGGCACTGGGTGTGAGCCCGTAACGGTACTCGCATTCACCCATCCCCCAAGCATACGAGGCCGTCTGTTGTCCTAACGGGACAAGCAAATGCAGGGACTATGTTATCATAAAAATAGACACCGTCAAAGAGGAGGGCTTGCTCAACTCGATGCGGCGGTGAAGACTTGGAGAGATACCATATATTTTTACTCAGTATTTTTATCATTTTCATGTGGTTCGGTGCCAGCATTCACCACATCACCCACATGATATATGAAAATCGAACCCGCACCAAGAGGAGAGCTCCTGCTCAACTCTGTGATACGGCCTAGATTTGACGGGTATCATCCATTGCTGAAGGCAACGCATATCTCCCTACAGAGAAATCTTGCCGACACGATGGCATTTTTCGTTTTACTTGTCTACCCTCCCTGTGGGAGAGGAAAGAATGGAGAAAAATGGGGAGAGATAGTCAAAATTGCGAACTAGTGAGGGTGAAGTCTGCCGGCGACTCACCCACACACCCCATGATATTTGAAAATCGAACCCGCACCAGGACAAGAGCTATGCACAACTCTAAGGTACGACGAAGATTCGGCAGATATCATCCATTGTTAGGCAATGAATATCATCCCACGGAGAGACCTTGCCAACGCAATGGTATTTTTATCCCTATTTTTCTACCCTCCCTGTCGGGAGAGAAATAAAGGAAAGAAATTAGGATAAAAAACATCCGTCTGTTAAATCAGTGAGTACCTTCCTATGGAAGAACAATGTCGACATGATGCAACTCTTTTTTTCTCTTCTTCCCTTCGTGTCAGGAGGGAAAATAAAAGAAAAAAATACATGATAATAAATAATAGCGAAGCAGTTATTTTGTAATACCAGCGCCGGTTACATCTCTTGGAGATGTCCCTCTGGCATCTCACTTGAAATATTTAAAGCCCCTCAGGAATCTCAGTTGAAATATATATAGATCTTAGAGATGTCCTTATGGCATCTCATCTTGAAATGACAAAATAGTGCACTTAATGCACCTGCCCCTCCGGCATCTCTCCTTTAAATTGACACATCTGTACATTCTGAATGAACAGACCGTCTTCATTCTCTTCTGTAGTAAAGATCCGGGAGTGACCCTGTTGCAGCATGGTGCAGAGAGACACTCACCTACTAACCCATTCCTTACAGATGTCCGAGCTAATTTCAAAATTTAAATACCAGTTGTTTGCCTCGTTTGGACTTAAATCTGCGGTAACTGTTCAAGCCGTTTCTAGAGAAAATCATGCAATAATTGACCAAAAAGTAAGAACTTTTGCTTTTTCTGACTTGGCATAACTCCACACTTGAATACTCATGCCATTCATGAACTGAAATTTGCAATAACACCCGTTTTCAAAATGTAAAATATTCGTGTTTCTTTTGACTAAACTCAGGAACTGCCACGAGCAACTCTTTCCTAGGAGATGTCACTCTGACTTCTCACCTTGAAGTGCGTCAGCTTTCAAGGAACTTGCAATAATAACCATTTTCAAAAATGTTAACAACTACACACGGATTAAGTTCTACGCTAGATGCTTGTCAAAATTTGAAAAATAGCATTCCCTTGACTAGCTATTGTCTAAATTCAAAATGTAAATACTGATCTCTTGTTTTTTTTTTTACTAAATTCTGCAATAGCTATTCAACATATTTAAAAATATGTATCATATGACTAAACTCAGGAGTTGCCATGAACAACTTTTTTTTTAGGAGATGTCCTTATGACATCTAACATGAAATGCTCTTGTAGGACCAATCACAAGTGTTCAGATACTCTACTGAACACTAGGGAAAACCACTCTCAGGAAACTGGGCGCAAAGCTCTTCTACACTTGCACGTATCAAAATGTCATGACATTTTTGGAAATTCCGACCTAGACTCTAGATCAGCCAAGGGCAGGTCTATCCCTAGGAGATGTCACTCCGGTATCTCACCTTGAAGTGCTACAGCCTTCAAGGAACCGCTTGCGTAAATAAGACTTAATCTTCTGAGCACATAGGAGAGGACCACGATCCGGACAACTGAGTGTGCTGCTTTCCTAAATGTGCCCATACTTGTCGAAATTTAATTCCCATATGCTTCTTTGGAAGTAGACTCAATGCCTAGTTAGAGTCCGTCTGACCCCAACCTCTGTGGCAAGCCGACAGGCATGCGCTCGAGGAAAAGTGTGAGTCCGCTGAGCGTATGGGCATGTCCGTCTCTGCTCGACAATCTGCGATGCGACCACCTGGAATCTAAATACTTATCTTCCCATCTTGTTCGCCCCGATCCTTAATTATCATCCTTACACTCGACCCTCTCTTCTCCGGGGCTGAAATGCCCGTGTAGTAGTGGGGTGGTTGTAGTAGGTAGTGGTGCGAGTAGTGGTGGTCCTTCGTCTTTCTGTCCTTACAACCTTCCTTTTTCTATATGTGTGCGTGAATTTCTAAAACCTCGTTGACTATCCCCCACTCTTCTTTCACTTCTTTTAAAGGAAACACTAGACAAGAGCACTTGTGCTTGTTTGTTTTCCTTACTCTAGTATAATCGAATCTAAGTTAGTGAAAACAAGTCAAGTTTAAAGTGGTTATGTTACGACGGCAGGCAGGGTTCCTTCTTTCAATAGAGCTGCTATTGTTCTCTATCCCCCTGACCCCTTACCTATTCGAACCTCCGCCTGACCCTCGTACCTACTCGTATCTCTCGACTGCCCCCTTACCTACTCGAACCTCCACCTGACCCTCGTACCTACTCGTATCTCTTGATTGCCCCCATACCTACTCGAACCTCCGCCTGACCCTCGTACCTACTCGTATCTCTTGACTGCCCCCTTACCTACTCGAACCTCCGCTTGACCCTCGTACCTACTCGTATCTCGTGACTGCCCCCTTACATCTCGAACCTCCGCCTGACCCTCGTACCTGCTAGTATCTCTTGACTGCCCTCTTACCTACTCGAACCTCCGCCTGACCCTCGTACCTACTCATATCTCTTGACTGCCATCGTACCTACCCGAACCTCCGCCTGACCCTCGTACCTACTCGTATCTCTTGACTGCCCCCGTACATAATCGAACCTCCGCCTGACATCCGTACCGACTCGTATTTCGCTTGAAGCCCGTACCTACTCGTACCTCCGACTGATCTCCGTGCCAAACTCGTATCTCTTGACTGCCCCGTACCCTACTCGTTCCTCCGACCGATCCCTGTGCCGACTCGCACCTTTGAGTGACCTCCGTACGCAACTTGTACTTCTATCTGACCACTTTACCTACTCCTACCACCACCTGCTCCTCATACCTCCTCGTACATCCGTCTGATCCCCGTACATACTCGTACCTCCGACTGACCCTCGAACCTACTCGTATCTCGTGACCGTCGCCGTACCCTACTTGTACGTCCGTTTGACCTCCGTACCTACTCGTGCCTTTGCCTGACCCCGTATATCTACTCGTACATGGAAAAATACTTCAGAATCCGATTTGTTTTGAGAGTTTCCGAGAGTAGCCAAGAAATAAGAAGGCTGCGGTCGCATATTACACATCAATGTATGCACGGGTGTTTTTATGTGTCTCTGTGTGCATGTGTGATGGGCGGACGGGGGTTGAGGGAGCAAGGGCGGATTACCAATAGAATATGCACGGGATTTGGGCATCAAGAGTTTTAGGGCCAGGGATTGGGACTGCTCAAAGAAAGAAGTCCTTCGGTGCAGTGCCAGCGTATTATTTCAGCAGCCATGTTGTTGGTAATATTGCCATAGTTATCATAATATTATTGTGTTGATGCTATTATCATTGTTGTTGGCTCAATATTATTGTACTGATGATATTATCATAGCTGTTGGTTTACTATTATTTTGTTGATTTAATTATCATCGTTGTTAGCTCAATATTATTGTGCTGATAATATTATCATCGCTGTAGGTTTGAAGCCTGAATTGCTGAAAAATAATTGGGATACAATATATTCCAGTAGGGACTAAACATAAACTCTACTCCTACCTCTAGCGGACTAGACACAAATGTAACATCAACCCATAGAAGAAAAAAAACGCAGCTGATATTGATACAAAAGGGACATTTGATGATACTTCTTATTGTTGAAATGATCGTTTATACAGCCGAGTAGTAATGGCCTAGTGAGGCACTGATACAGATTATAAGCTGACCACCTAGCGACTTTGGTGGAGGTAAAAGGGGCCAAATAGTTCAGCAAAATAGTGTGTTCAGAAGGAAACAGATAGCATAGGACGTTGATAATGAATGAAAATATGGGAACACACAGGCGAAGAATGAACGCAATGTGCAAGACGGTGTTAGTGGTCCAGTATAGACGAAATCGGCCACCTCACGAGCTGTCCCAACACCATTACATGCACACAGACCGCGTTGTCCCAACACCATCACATGCACACAGACCGCGTTGTCCCAACACCATTACATGCACACAGACCGCGTTGTCCCAACACCATCACATACACACAGACCGCGCTGTCTCAACACCAGCACAGGCACACAAACCGCGCTGTCCCAACACCATTACAGGCACACAGACCGCGCTGTCCCAACACCATTACAGGCACAAAGACCGCGCTGTCCCAACACCATTACAGGCAGGCACACAGACCGCGCTGTCCCAACACCATTACAGGCACACAGACCGCGCTGTCCCAACACCATTACAGGCACAAAGACCGCGCTGTCCCAACACCATTACAGGCAGGCACACAGACCGCGCTGTCCCAACACCATTACAGGCACACAGACCGCGCTGTCCCAACACCATTACAGGCACAAAGACCGCGCTGTCCCAACACCATTACAGGCAGGCACACAGACCGCGCTGTCCCAACACCATTACAGGCACACAGACCGCGCTGTCCCAACACCATTACAGGCACAAAGACCGCGCTGTCCCAACACCATAACAGGCACTTAGCCCGAGAAGCGTCCAACGCAGTTGCCAACATCATGGACGAGTGTTGAGCAGTTTCCCAGATACATTCGAAGAGTACTTTGTCCGACACTTCCTGGTAAAAGTCAGACAAAGTAATGAGGAATGTATTTCGATTCTTTATGTCGGGTAACACTGTCAATGCAGCGTCCTGCCCTGACTCGTTCATCAGCATTGGGGTGTAGGCTGCAGCGTCCTGCTCTGACTCGTCCATCAGCAATGGGGTGTAGGCTGCAGCGTTCTGCTCTGACTCGTTCATCAGCAATGGGGTGTAGGTTGCAGCGTCCTGCACTGACTCGTTCATCAGCAATGGGGTGTAGGCTGCAGCGTCCTGCCCTGACTCGTTCATCAGCAATGGGGTGTAGGCTGCAGCGTCCTGCCTTGACTCGTCCATCAGCAATGGGGTGTAGGCTGCAGCGTCCTGCCTTGACTCGTCCATCAGCAATGGGGTGTAGGCTGCAGCGTTCTGCCCTGACTCGTCCATCAGCAATGGGGTTTAGGTTGCAGCGTCCTTCCCTGACTCGTTCATCAGGAATGGGGTGTAGGTTGCAGCGTCCTGCCTTGACTCGTTCATCAGCAATGGGGTATAGGCTGCAGCGTCCTGCCTTGACTCGTTCATCAGCAATGGGGTGTAGGCTGCAGCGTTCTGCCCTGACTCGTTCATCAGCAATGGGGTGTAGGTTGCAGCGTCCTTCCCTGACTCGTTCATCAGCAATGGGGTGTACGTTGCAGCGTCCTGCCTTGACTCGTTCATCAGCAATGGCGTGTACGTTGCAGCGTCCTGCTTTGACTCGTTCATCAGCAATGGGGTGTAGGCTGCAGCGTCCTGCCCTGACACGTTCATCAGCAATTGGGTGTAGGCTGCAGCTTCCTGTCCTGACTCGTTCATCAGAAATGGGGTGTAGGCTGCAGCGTCCTTCCCTGACTCAATCATCAGCAATGGGGTGTAGGCTGCAGCGTTCTGTCCTGACTCGTTCATCAGCAATGGGGTGTACGTTGCAGCGTCCTGCCTCGACTCGTTCATCAGCAATGGGGTGTAGGTTGCAGAGTACTGCCTTGACTCGTTCATCAGCAATGGGGTGTAGGCTGCAGCGTCCTGCCTTGACTCGTTCATTAGCAATGGGGGGTAGGCTGCAGCGTCCTGCCCTGACTCGTTCATCAGCAAGTGGGCCTCAAAATCCGTCGTCCCGCCAGCCCTGGGACGGGTAGTCGCCAAGCGAGAGTGGTCCAGGACAGATGAAAACTGTAGGGGTGTGTCACAGTTAGTATGCTGCCATACCAACGATTTATTCGAACCACAGGTACATCGTGTATGGCAACTGTAACGGTCGTGCCGACGTGTTACGTTACGTTACGTGCAGCTTGACATATTTGCTGGGTACGTTACGAGCATATTGTTGGAACCTTGCCTTCCCAACCTTACCTAATTTAGTGGTACGTGTTTCTAATCCGGAGGGCAAATGTACGTGTTTCTAATCGGCGGGGCATAAGTACGTAATTGTAGGGTCCGTACTGCTAACCCGCGGGGCATATATATATTTTGAATAGGCTAATCTGTCGTTCACATTTTGGTCCCCGAACCTTTGAGTGCTAAGCGCTGCTACGCGTGGTCATGGCAATTATTCTCAGCCAATAATCCCTTACAATTCATTTAAATGGTTTAAAATTGAAGGAATGCGCTAAAGTTCATATTAATAATAGATACCAGGTACAGTTTCAACAGCAACTTCTTATCGATACACGATGCTGGATACGGCCGGCCAATTCAGTAGGCTCAATGAGGATGATTTCTTAAATAAATATATGTAATCAGAAAACACGAACAATGAATAACGTTGCCATGCTTCAGACAGCATGATATTATTTTTAGGTTCAATTATCGACATCATTTTGACCACTGCTGTAACTTAATAAGATCAATAATATTCTTACGTACGTACTCAATCCATATGGTCGAATTTCTCAATTATACAAGAAAGAAAACCGCGTTGTGGCTTGTGGTAACTAGGCGTGTGAAGTCAGAGCTTCGGTATCCACTTCTTTAATATTAGCATCACTGCTTTTATATGTTTTTTTAATCAAATGCACCTAACGGTATTCCGAATACAGCGGAGATCTACAAGACAAAAGGATGATTTACGTATAATTAAATGTCGACCAATGCAATAGTTCTGAATGAAACGGTTACTAAATTGTTGTTTCACAATGTTTCCAAACAATATGATACACAAATAATTACAATTTCACAGAGCTTTTACTTCAACCTCATACAACTTCAACCTCATAAAACTTCAACCTCATACAACTTCAACCTCATAAAACTTCAACCTCATACAACTTCGACCTCATACAATTTCAACCTCAACAAACTTCAACCTCATACAACTTCAACCTCATACAATTTCCACCTCATACAATTTCAATTTTATACAACTTTAACTTCAAACAACTTCAACCTCATACAACTTCGACCGCATACAACTTCAACCTCATAAAACTTCAACCTCATACAACGCATCGCAAGATAATGCAGTACGGTCACGGGGTTATACATTTTAGCCAAACAAAGTTACTTGAAATTTATAAAAGAGAAACGGGGAGTCAATCATTGTGCCCCAACTAAAAGAAGGCCTCACCACTAACATATTTGGGGTAATTTTTAAGTGCTTGTCGCCAGTTCCCTTTCTTCCCTAGAAAAAGAAGGAGAAGGAAAGGGGCGACCTGCTTAGCGCGACCCGTCAAAAACATGCAAATTTGCTAAGTGTCACAAGGATAGAGACCGCGTAAAAAAGCGTCAGTGGCTCGTCAAAATATTAGGCCGAAAACTTTGAACCTCGTCGCAGAATCGAGTTAAAAACTCTTTAAGACCTTAATGGACTCGTGAAAAACGGCCAACAACAAAAACGTTTGAGTCGGTGAGGGTGAAAACTATCGTTTGGCCTGCACGTGCGTGCACGTTCTGCTTAATGAGTTATATTCATAAACTTTTTTTCAGTTTATTGACAGGTTGACAAGTTACAGCAATATCACAATACACAGAGGAGACGAAGGCGAGAGCTGTTCTGAAGACACCATTAACTACCAGACTATTCTTGACATTAATCTATATCTAATGTCAGTGCATACAATAACCTTTACATCGCAGCCATTAGTGGACATTATGGAACAATTCTCTATTGCTAAATATGTGTATCGAGACCAAAGAAAACCATGTATTGAACCATCGATTTCCTGTTTATTTAAGGGGTCCGAAGGCCCCGGAAAGATGTCTCCACCATTTATAATAAATAATGATTGGTTGTTGACACACGTCTTAGGACCTTTCGGTGAGTGAACACTGGTTAATAATTGATCGTTAGCGCATGTTTTTGGATCCTTCGGTGAGTGAACACTGGTTAATAATTGATCGTTAGCGCATGTTTTTGGATCCTTCGGTGAGTGAACACTGGTTAATAATTGAATCTTTAGCGCATGTTTTTGGATCCGTCGGTGTGTGAACACTGGTTAATAATTGATCGTGAGCGCATGCTTTTGGATCCTTCAGTGAGTGAACACTGGTTAATAATTGATCGTGAGCGCATGCTTTTGGATCCTTCAGTGAGTGAACACTGGTTAATAATTGATCGTTGGAGCATGTTTTTGGATCCTTCAGTGAGTGAACACTGGTTATTAATTGATCGTCTGGTAAGTCGTTGAAGCGTTAGGTACCTGAACCCTTTGGTTAATATTAGGTCATTGTTATGCTTTCGGCTGCGTGAAGGTTTCAAATAATAATGAATAGTCTAGTAAATCGTTTTGCAGCATTAAACGCATTATTTGGTTAACAATTATTCGTCTGACCTGTCGTTGCTGCGGTGCGTGAGAGAACACCGTGGTTAATGATGGGTCGTCTGACCTTTCGTTGCTGCGGTGGGTGAGAAAACACCGTGGGTAATGATGGGCCGTCTGACCTGTCGTTGCTGCGGTGGGTGTGAGAACATCGTGGTTATTGATGGGTCGTCTGACCTGTCGTTGCTGCGGTGTATGAAAGATCACCGTGGTTATTGATGGGTTGTCTGACCTGTCGATGCTGCGGTGGGTGTAAGAACACCGTGGTTAATGATGGGTCGCCTGACCTGTCGTTGCTGCGGTGGGTGTGAGAACACCGTGGTTAATGATAGGTCGTCTTACCTGTCGTTGCTGCGGTGGGTGTGAGAAGACCGTGGTTAATGATGGGTCGTCTGACCTGTCGTTGCTGTGGTGAGTGTGATAACGCCGTAGTTAATGATGGGTCATCTGACCTGCCGTTGCTGCGGTGGGTGTGAGAACAACGTGGTTAATGATGGGTCGTCTGACTTGTCGTTGCTGCGGTGGGTGTGAGAACTCCGTGGCTCATGATGGGTCGTCTGACCTGTCGTTGCTGCGGTGGGTGTGAGAACACCATGCGTAATGATGGGTCTTCTGACCTGTCGTTGCGGCGGTGAGTGTGAGAACGCCGTGGTTAATGACGGGTCATCTGACCTGTCGTTGCTGCGGAGGGTGTGAGAACACCGTGGTTAATGATGGGTCGCCTGACCTGTCGTTGATGTGGGGGGTGTGAGAATGCCGTGGTTAATGATGGTTCGTCTGACCTGTCGTTGCTGCGGTGGGTGTGAGAATGCCGTGGTTAATGATGTTCGTCTGACCTGTCGTTGCAGCGGTCAGTGTGAGAACACCGTGGTTAATGATGGGTCGTCTGACCTGTCGTTGCTGCAGTGGGCGTGAGAACGCTGAGGTTGATGATGGGTCGTCTGACATGTCGTTGCTGCGGTGGGTGTGAGATCACCGTGGTTAATGATGGGTCGTCTGACCTATCGTTGCTGCGGTGTATGTGAGAACACCGTGGTTAATGATGGGTCGTCTGACATGTCGTTGCTGCGGTGGGTGTGAGAACGCCGTGGTTAATGATGGGCCGTCTGACCCGTCATTGCTGCGGTGGGTGTGGAACACCGTGGTTAATGATGGGTCGTTTGACCTGTCGTTGCTGCAGTGGGCGTGAGAACGCTGTGGTTGATGATGAGTCGTCTGACCTGTCGTTGCAGCGGTGAGTGTCAGAACACAGTGGTTAATGATGGGTCGTCTGACCTGTCGTTGCTGCGGTGGGTGAGAACACCGTGGTTCATGATGGGTCGTCTGACCTATCGTTGCTGCGGTGGATGTGAGAACACCGTGGTTAATGATGGGTCGTCTGACATGTCGTTGCTGCGGTGGGTGTGAGAACGCCGTGGTTAATGATGGGTCGTCTGACCCGTCGTTGCAGCGGTGGGTGTGAGAGCACCGTGGTCAATGATGGGTCGTCTGACCTGTCGTTGCTGCGGTGGGTGTGAGAACGCTGTGGTTGATGATGGGTCGTCTGACCTGTCGTTGCTGCGGTGGGTGTGAGAACACCGTGGTTAATGATGGGTCGTCTGACCTATCGTTGCTGCGGTGGATGTGAGAACACCGTGGTTAATGATGGGTCGTCTGACATGTCATTGCTGCGGTGGGTGTGAGAACGCCGTGGTTAATGATGGGTTGTCTGACCTGTCGTTGCTGCGGTGAGTGGGAGAACAACGTGGTTAATGATGGGTCGTCTGACCTGTTGTTGTTGCAGTGGGCATGAGAACGCCGTGGTTGATGATGGGTCGTCTGACCTGTCGTTGCTGCGGTGGGTGTGAGAACACCGCGGTTAATGATGGGTCGTCTGACGTGTCGTTGCTGCGGTGGGTGGGAGAACGCCGCGTTAATGATGGGTCGTCTGACCCGTCGTTGCTGCGGTGGGTGTGAGAGCACCGTGGTTAATGATGGGTCGTCTGACCTGGCGTTGCTGCGGTGGGTGTGCAAACGCCGTTGTTAATGATGGGTTGTCTGACCTGTCGCTGCTGCGGTGGGTGTGAGAACACCGTGGTTAATGATGGTTCGTCTGACCGGTCGTTACTGCTGTGGGTGTGAGAACAACGTGGTTAATGATG
>SDVV010014055.1:0-14915 GCA_016164225.1 Gammarus roeselii | reverse complement strand
ACTGTTCAGCTTACCTCATTCACTGTTCAGCTTACCTCTTTCACTGT
This sequence comes from Gammarus roeselii, assembly GCA_016164225.1. Taxonomy (NCBI): domain Eukaryota; kingdom Metazoa; phylum Arthropoda; class Malacostraca; order Amphipoda; family Gammaridae; genus Gammarus; species Gammarus roeselii. The sequence goes on along the minus strand of SDVV010014055.1, from coordinate 14,868 downwards.
TCAGCTTACCTCATTCACTGTTCAGCTTACCTCATTCACTGTTCAGCTTACGTCATTCACTGTTCAGCTTGCCTCATTCACTGTTCAGCTTACCTCTTTCACTGTTCAGCTTGTCTCGTTCACTGTTCAGCTTACCTCATTCCCTGTTCAGCTTACCTCATTCACTCTTCAGCTTACCTCATTCACTCCTCAGTTTGCCTCATTCACTGTTCAGCTTACCTCGTTCACTGTTCAGCTTGCCTCATTCACTGTTCAGCTTACCTCTTTCACTGTTCAGCTTACCTCATTCACTGTTCAGCTTACCTCATTCACTGTTCAGCTTACGTCATTCACTGTTCAGCTTGCCTCATTCACTGTTCAGCTTACCTCTTTCACTGTTCAGCTTGCCTCATTCACTGTTCAGCTTACCTCGTTCACTGTTCAGCTTACCTCATTCACTGTTCAGCTTACCTCATTCACTGTTCAGCTTACCTCATTCACTGTTCAGCTTACCTCATTCACTGCTCAGCTTACCTATTTCTCTGTAATTAGATGAACGTTCTAAACATTTATCGTCGCTATGTTGCTTTAATGCGTTCATGTTGACAATGCGTTCGAAGAGGAGCATCTGCTCGGAGTAGGGTCTTGTTCATTCACCTCGCAAAAATTGATCCCCTTTTATAAAATTTCATTACGCTGGTAGTATTTCACAAGAAACTCCAACCTAGCAATCTGCTTTTATGTCAACGTAGCTTCTTAGCATGAACAAAATTAATCAGCGTAAGTAGTAGTCCTATGAAAATATTAATACAAAAAATATCGAACCGAATTTAAATAGAATTGTGGCCTTTTAGAGGCGAACGATTAATGCCTGCAAGAGAACAAAGTGAGATGCTGTCTCACTCAGACTTGGAATGAATGAATTTGAGTGTATTGTCTACGAAGATTTATACCACCATTTCAACCATTATTGAAATTCCGGTCACTCGTGACGGCCTTGTATTTGGCTGACGGTTGTAGAAGGTTGAGAGGACACCACCTCTTTTTTATAGAATATAGGAGGGGTGAAGGAGGGTACTTTGGGACAGGCGGTGTCGCCAGATGGGGGTGAAACAAGGAAAGATCCCTGAAACTTTTCATTTAGCTGGAAGAATAAAGGTGGTTGGAACGGACGTTGAAGGTTAGCTGTTCAGTTAGGTAAGGTCAGGGTGCAAGAAACTATATTTGTTTGTCAGGGTTATGGATCATGATACAATATTTGTTTGGGTTATAAAGCAAGATAAGATGTATGTTAGGTTAGGGTTAGGGTGCAATACGAGTTCGTGGCAGAAATACAACATGAGATGGTAAGAGTAAGGTTATGTTATTTGTACCTGTTGGAATTAGGTTAGGATTTAAGATGAGTTTTTATCAAAAATACAATTACAGAAGCTAAAGGTTTGATTAAACATTGATTTTTTTTGGCAGTTTATTACTCTCGATAAAATACTTTTCAGTGCCGTCAATTTTAAACCAGCCAGCAAATCATTTAGCGTTTCTCCGCTCAATTTGCCTCAAAAAATATTTGATGTTCAACTTCTACATTCCTGTTGTTAGGGTGCTGATATACTGATGACACCTCGTTGCTGATATACTGATGACATATCCTTGTTGATATACTGATGACACATCATGTTGATATACTGATGACACATCTTGTTGGTATACAGATGACATATCCCTGTTGGTATACTGATGACACATCCTTGTTGGTATACTGACGACACATCCTTGTTGGTGTACTGACGACACATCCTTGTTGGTATACTGATGACACATCTTGCTGATATACTGATGACACATCCTTGTTGGTATACTGATGACGCATCTTGTTGGTATACTGATGACGCATCTTGTTGGTATAATGATGGCAACTTGTAAAGGGTATAGTGGCAACACCTTATTGCCGGTATACTTATAACACCTCCTCCACATCTGCAAACCTAGCAACCATTTTCACAATATATTAGATCATCCTGATTCATCAAATGCGTGTCCATGTGTTTCTTACTTAAAGGTCTTAGCTCATTAGAGTGTCCACAACATTTTGTGTGAATCATATTTTGCAGCAATAAAAATGAACCAGCCGACCACTAGAGGCGAGCTGAAACGTATTAATTTTGAACTTACACTTTGCTAAATAAAGCAGTGATTCCGATAATTGAGCTGTTATTCATTGACCCTTGCATGCTGGCGGTGTTCGTTTAACTGTGTAGCTACGAGCCCCAAGATGAGTTGAGGGACTTTCACTGGGGCCGAGGCCCCAGACGCCGCAACCGCAGGCTAGGCATCTTGGTGGCTTAGGCCCGCCTGACTCATGTAGGCTCCCTCGTGAACGGCCTACGAGCTCGTAGTTCCCCAATGAGGTTCAGTAATAATAATTGTTTAGCTCCTGCATCTTTACAATGTAAGCGAAGCGAAAATTTATTGCGATGGAGAAAATCGTGATCTTGTGCTCATACGATTTGTCCATTTACGAGCCAACCTTCTTCCACCCTAAAATTCGTCTTTGTTCAAATCATTGAATCATTGGCCCATGGTGGATTATTTACTATCGTATATTTAATTATGGACGTTAAAGTCCATCTTCCGTGTCGTTCAGGGCTTGTAAGAGCGTTAGATTGATAATCATCTGAAATTTTGATCGAGAAAATGTCTTTTTCTTTATTTTGGATTAGAAGCGCTGCGAAAAAATTTGTGGAAATAATATGCTCATGAGACACCCATCGCATAATGACTCATTTTGTTGTTCTACTATTGTTCCAGGCATAATTCTGACAATCTCTTGAAGTGTGGATACAAGAAAATTTATTATTTTGTAATTCTTCTTCCAATATCCGTCCTCGTCAAATTACGATTCCACACTCGCAAACCCGGTACTTAACTTTTACAATACGTTAGAAGATCCTTAGCTCATTTGAGTATCCACATGTTTTTCGACTAATATTTTGCACCATGAAGAATGGACCAGCGGACCACAAAAAACTGTCTGTATTCTATTCAATCTGAATTTTTGTTTCTTGAATGCACATAGTGTATCTGGTAATTGAGCCATTATTCAATCACCGCACACTGGTGGGGATTCCATTAACTTCAGCTACAATGCTTTTACAAGTTCACCACATGTATTCGTGATTTCCCAACCCCACGTATTCGTGATTTACCTACCTCGTGTATTCGGGATATCTTAAACCCATGCATTCGGGATTTTCTAACCTCATGTATTGGTGAATTCTCTAATCCCATGCATTCGTGATTCCCAATCCCATGCATTCGTGATTGTCGACCCCATGCTTTCGGGATTTCCCAAACCCATTTATTTGCGGTTCTTACCTCAAAATTTACGCTGTCTGTAAGATCATTCATGATAACATTGTAAATTAAATTTTGCCCCATGAATTACGAAACGGCTACCCACTAGAGATGACCTGTGACAAATTTAATTTGAACTTTTGCATCGCTGATTCAAATTGGGTATTTGTTATTGAAGTTCTAATGTTAGAATTAAGAATTGAAACCCCATTCATGAACGATGGAATATGTAATGTAATCATAATAATAACCATGATTGTTGATAACATAGTACTAGATTAGATTAGATTAGAGTAAGGAGACAAAACGAGCACGAGTGCTCATGTTGAGTTGTTCCTTGAAAGAAGTGACAGAAGAGTGGGGGATAGTCAACGAGTCCATAGAAATTCACGCACACATACAGAAAAAGGAAGGCTGTGAGGACAGAAAGGAGAAGAACCACCACTACTGTCACCACTACCTACTACCACCACCCTACTACTACCCGGGACATTTCAGCCCCGGACAAAAAACGATCTATTGTCGGATGACTTTTTCAGGAACGGGGCGAACAAGATGTGAAGAGAAGAATGCAGGTTTCAGGTGGGCGCATCTCATACGGTTGACCAGAGACGGGTACGCCCATAATCTCAGCGGACCCGTACTTTTCCTCCAGCGCATGCCTGTCGGCTTGCCCCAAAGGTTGGGTCAGACGGACTCCAACTAGGTATTGAGTCTACTTCCAAAGGAGCATATGGGAATTAAATTTTGACAAGTATGTGCACATTTAAGAGGAGCACCACACCCAGTTGCCTGGGTATTGGTCCTTCCCATGTGCTCAGAAGATTAGGTCTTCTGTCGCAAGTGGTTCCTTGAAGGCTGTCCCACTTCAAGGTGCGACGTCGGAGTGACATCTCCTGGGAAAAGAGTTGTTCGTAGAAACTCCGGAGTTTAGTCAAAAGAATCAAAAGTATTTTAAATTAAAAAAAAAGCTATTAATGCAAGATATAGTCCATGAATTACAGGATTTTTTTTTTTTTATAAATTACGTCGAATCGAGCTTAATCAAAAGGAACAAATTAGTGAGAACAACGATTTAATTCGAAAGACACAAAGGTATTTTCAAATTTTGAAAAAACAGTTATTACGGAATTTAGTTCAAAAAAGTCAGAGAACTGGTATTTAAATATTGAAATTAGCTCGAACATCTGTGAAGAAGGGGTTAGTAGTATACGTCGCTCTGCGCCCTGCTGCAACAGGTCTCGCCCGAATCTGTGCCACAGGAGAGAACACGGTTAGTTCATCCACGCTGTGCAGAGGAATAAGTTTAAAAGGGGGATGCCAGAGGATCATCTCCTATTATTCAAGGTGAAATGCCGGAGGGGCATCTCCAGAAGTGTATCATATATTCCAGTTGAGATGCCATAAGGGCATAATATTTCAAGTTGAGATGCCAAAGGCATCTTCAATAGGTAACCGGTACTGCTGTTAGTTGCTAGCTAGAATATTTAAATAGCGTTTTCTTTTTTTCTTTTTCCTCCCTGCCACTAGCGAAGAAGAGAAGAAAAGAGAAATTACCATCGAATCGATAGTCCTTCAATTGAAAGATACTCACTGACCCAACAATGGATGATGTCGTCGAATCTACGCCGTACCGTAGAGTTAAGCATGAGCTCTCATATCGGTGCTAGCGCGATTTTCATATATCATGGAGTGTGGGGGTGGAGGCTGCCATTGCGGCTCACCGGCAACCGGTGAGTCGTCGGTAAACTTTACCTGCACTTGGTAGTTCGCCACTGCTAGCTATCGTTTTTGTTTTCCCTCCCAAACAAGGGAAGAAAGATGAGAAGAAAAGACAGCCTTCCATTGTGTCGGCAAGGTCCCGCCATATGAAGATACTGATTGACCCAACAATGATTGATCTCGTCGAACCTACACCGCAGCGTAGAGTTGAGCAAGGCTTTTCTCCTGGTGCGGGTTCGATTTTCGTATACCATGGGGTGTAAGGGTAAATGCTGCCGTTGCGGCTCATCGGCTGTTGCCGCTGAGTCGCCGGTAGTGCTTCATCCGCACTTGGTAGATCGTATTTGTCTATCGTTTCCCATTTTTCATCTTTCTTTTTCTCTCCCAAAAATGAGGGAAGAAAAGGAATGAGAAAAGCACCATTGTTTCGTCAAGTTCCCTGCATGGGAAGATACTCATCGCCTCAATAATGGACGATATACGTCAAATATACGTCGTACCATAGGGTTGAGCAAAAGCTCTTCTCTTTTGTTGCGGGTTCGATTTTCGTAGATCAAAGGATGTGGCGGTGAATGATGCCGTTGCGGTTCCCCGGTAGTCGCTGAGTCGCCGGTGGATTCACCTAATAGACAGTGTGCTATGATCGTACCACATAAGAATAAAAACAAATATTATAGGTATATGGTATCCCTCTGAGTTTTTACCATCGCATCGAGTTGAGCAGTGTTCCCCTTTTAAGCGGTATCGATTCTCAGGATACCATAATCATTGCTTCTGCTTGTCCCGTCAGAACAGCAAATAGCCTCGTAGGCTAGCGGGATGGGTGATTGCGAGTAACGTTACGGGCTCACACCCAGTACCGGTGGCCCTGACGTGGGTTTAGGGGTGGATGCGGGTCGCCGTAACATCTCTCACCCGGTGTATCCCGATAACTTGACAACATTACCGTATTATTAATAGCTCAGATAGGCAGCAGTTACTTATTTTTTAATTTCACATAACCGGGCTATTATTGGACGTCAATATATGATGCGAAAGCACTCATTAGATTGGTGAAAAGGGTGATGAAGGCGGAGGCGAGTGGCCGTAGGCCTAGTGGTAGACCGAAGTTTGGTTGGATGAATGGTGTGAAGCAAACGTTAGGGAGGAGAGAGTTGAATGTGGAAGTAGCAAGAAAGCGTGCAATGATCAGGCGTGAGTGGAGAATGGTAGTGAATGGTTGATTTTTGACGCTGCTCATATGTGCTTTTACACCCTTTTCATCACGTGGTCGGGATGGTCGTCGGAGGGGCGGGGGGGGGGGCGGGCATTCATGTTGCGGCGAGGGTAAACCAGTAAAATCTGTCGGGTCCTGCTGCTGACAACGGATCTTAGGACCGCACTCATGACCCAGAGCGTGTTTGTGGGGCTACCGGCCGGACCTTTTAGCACATAAGAGCTAAGTTGTGTGAGTGTGAGCGTATGAGAAACTGAGGTGCCCTTCGCTGTCTTCCAGTCCCCTTTATGGGAGATTCGGCCTAGTGTCTATATCTGTATCCGTATCTGTATTCATCAGCGGTCTTGCTATCGAATTGTCTATGTTTGTTATTTCTCACTTCAAGCCATCAAAAATTTGCGTTTCGAAAATTGTACTTAAACCATGCTGATTCCCTTATGGTTCAATTAGTTGTAATTCGGAATTCACTAGTACAGGGATTAACCATTTTTTATTAACTGTTACAAGTTCTACTAATTGTTCTTCAGACGATGAAACATGGTCCAAGACGTTGAGCCCTCTGGTTGGTTCTTCAACGTACTTTTTAGGTTGTTTTTATTGAGGAGTCGTTTCATCTTGCCACCCCGTAATTCAATTTCCAGAGTCGTCCGATTGATGTCAGGTCGGTTGCAGTCCTCCATCAAGATACTGTCATGGGACATGGGAGTGAGAGTTTTCTCCTCCTACGGTTATTTTTGGATTTCGGTATACTAGTACAATTTTCGGGTTCATAGTTTCAGAGAGTATATTGTCGAGCTGGATCAACTCATTAGTTGTTGTTGCTATTGCCATGCAAAGTATTACTGATGAATCTTCTGGTAGAACTTCGTTGATGGCATTCTCATGACACCTCCTTGTTTGAATTCTATACAGAATACACATAATCGTTGGTATATCATTGATGACACATCATCGTTGTTTTACAGATGAAACTTCCTTCTTTGTATACCGATGAAACTTCTTTGTTTGTATACTGATAAACTTTCCTGTTTGTATACTGATGACAATTCCGTTTTAGTGTACTGGTGAAACTTCCTTGTTGATATTCTGATGACATCTCCTTGTTGGTTTACTGATGATGCCTTGTTGGTATACTGCTGACCATGCGTCAGTGCCTTTTTTGAAGAAGTGCACAACCAGGTTATCTAAATATATGTATCTTATCACAAGTAGGCCTATGAACTAGGCCTACTAGTGATAAGATACATATATTTAGATAACCTGAACAATTACATGTAGGTTCAATAATTAGCGTTAACTTCAGAACTATTGCAGGTAGGCCTATTAATTAGCGGTAACTTCAAAACAATTACATGTAAGCCTATTAATTAGCGTTAACTTCAAAATAATTACATGTAGGCCTATTAATTAGCGTTAACTTCAAACAATTACATGTAGGCCTATTAATTAGCGTTAACTTCAAACACTTACGTGCAGGTCTATTAATTAGCGTTAACTTCAAAACAATTACCAGTAGGCCTAATAATTAGCCTTAACTTCAAAACAATTACATGTAGGCCTATTAATTAGCGGTAACTTCCAAACAATTACATGTAGGCCTACTAATTAGCGTTAACTTCAAAACAATTACATGTAGGCCTATTAATTAGCGGTAACATCAAAACAATTACATGTAGGTCTATTAATTAACGTTAACTTCAAAACAATTACACGTAGGCTTATTAATTAGCGTTAACTTCAAAACAATTACATGTAGACCAAAATTAGCGGTAATTTCAAAACAATTACACGTAGGCCTATTCCAACATGAACTACGAAAATGTATTTCCTTCCATTGTCTGAGCTGTGACTTTAATTTATTATTGCAGTGAAACATTTGCTAGCAGACCCCATCAAATGCAAAAAGCCATACCAATTTATTGAAAATTTGCGTCTAAAAATAGCCGGGTTATGGGAGATTGATAAATATGTAACTGCTGCCCATCTGAGCTACTAATAATATGGTAATGTTGGCAAATTAGTGATGGTGTTGAGAACGAGGGATGGGAAGGTCCTTCGCGAGGGGTGAATGCCAATGAGGGTCGGAAGCAAGGAAAAGGGAGGGGAGGGAACAATGAAGAAGCGGTGAGGGGAGAAACTCGTGACTTTGATAACAAAGGAACGAGAGGGAGTGGCTGGGGAGTGGGGAGGCGGAGGGGTGGCCTGTGATTGAATGAGGCCTGTTTTTTATTTAGGGAGAGAGTTTGAACGCGCGATTGATATTGCAGCTTTTAAAGGCCTTCGGAATAAAAAAAACATGTATTTCTGTTATTGATGGACGCGAACAACATTAAATTAAATTTTGATTGACACTTGTGTGAGGACATCATCAATATACGTCAAAGTTTGAATCTTTCTTTCTCATGAAGGATGTAGGCAGTGGCCGAATCTGAACCAAACTGTTGTGATTGTCGAATAACCGAATGAAAATTATACGGCCAGATGCCGACTTAGATGAAGATGGGCTGATCACTCACATTCGAAGGTCATCTTCAGGATAGTTGTTCTATACACGCCTCATTCCTCTCTCGACTTTCAAGTGCATTGAATAATGACTGACTGCTCTGGGGGAATGAATACTGTTTAAATTTTGAAGTCAATTTAAGCAATCAGCAGCTGAACAATGTTCGCCCTTTTCAGAGGCTCTATCACCAGCCGCTAGGAAATTAATAATGAAGTTGGTGAAACATGAATATTAGTTAAATTTTCACCAGATCACCTTTCTAACTATATTCACAAATGGTTTCCAAGTACAGATCAGTTGTCATGGACGGTGCATGATCGATAATGATAATAAAATTATATTCTTCTAAAAGAATGTCCTGGATCTTATCATAGCGGGAGGTATAGCCAATTGACGTACAATTGTGTCTCAGATAGTATCAATGGCTAGGCACAAGCTCACCTCAGGGGGTAAAAGAGCGGCGTACGGGCGTAATGGGCACCTCATGGTGTTGAGGGTGCTAAAGCTAATGTACGCATCAAAAATTAAAGTGAATCTAGGGGGAGACATTTAAAGGAGGGCAGGAGGAGTATGGGCCAGCAATTGGGTTGTTGAGCAAGATCCATCCAGGTCGGGTGAGTCTTGCACGCGCATTTTGAGGTTTGCATGCGTCCAATGAGGCCTACGAAGTACGCACGTCCATCATTGCATATTCACGTCCAGCAAGGCCTCTACACGTCCAGCAGTGCCTAAACATGTCCAGTGAGGGCAATACACGTAAAACAGTACCTATATATGTCCAGTGAAGGCAATACACGTCCAGCAATGCCTATGCATGTCCAGTCAAGGTAATACACGTCTAGCAATGCCTATACATGTCTAGTGAAGGCAATACACGTCCAGCAATGCCAATACACGTCCAGCAAGGCCTCTACACGTCCAACAATGCCTATACAAGTCCAATAATGCCTATACATGTCTAGCGAGGCCTTTACATGCCAGCAAGGACTGTACACGTCTAACGAGGCCAATACAAGTTGAACGAAGGCTATACACGTCTAGCACGAGCTATACACCTCTAGCAAGGGCTATGCACGTCTAGCGAGGCCAATACAAGTTGAATGAAGGCTATACACGTCTAGCACGGGCTATACACGTCTAGCTTGGGCTATACACGTCAATAGCGAGGCCAATGCACGTTGTACAAGAGCTGTACACGTCAAGCGGGGCCAATACACGTTGAACGAGGGCTTTACACGTTTGGCGAGGGGTATACACGTCTATAGCGAGACCAATACACGTTGAACGAGGGCTATACACGTCTAGCAAGAGCCATACACGTTGAACGGGGGCTAAACACGTCTAGCGAGGGCTATACACGTCTATGGCGAGGTCAATGCACGTTGAACGAGGGCATACACGTCTAGCAAGGGCTGTACACGTCTAGCGAGGCCAATACACGTTCAACGAGGGCTATACGCGTCTAGCGAGGGCTCTACGCGTCTAGCGAGGCTATACACGTCTCGCTAGGTCAATACGAGGGGAACAGCGTAATATAGTTTCGAAATTAAGAATCAAGGGGGATGGTGTAACAGAGGAGGTCGTAAGCCAACAGCTGTGTTCGGGAAGAAATAAAGGGGCCTATGTGAAACGCCAGATGTTCGGAATTGCTGTCCAAAATGGAACACTTTCAAGTTTGATGTGACACGAGGGATCCATCGACCGCACGAATCTATAATTGAATATTTGAGGCCTACTCGGTGAAAAGTTTGACTCGGAAATGAATGATCGAATAAACGTACATTTCTAGCGTTTTATATTTTAGGTGAAGTTCTAGGAATGTTTCTAGTGTATTGCTGCTTTCAGTAACTTCACAAACGGGTACAGAAAATGAAGAATATATTATAAGATTCTAAGTTCATTTCTTATAACAAACTGGAATAACCTATTGATAAATGTTTCCAACGTTGAACGATGATTATAAATGCCGCAGGTATTCTTTCTAGTATCCGATGAAAATCCAGTTATGAAAGTGATTTATTGTCCAGATTTCGGATGTTACTGCATCGTTTTTTTTTTACGATTGATATCTACAGTGGCTCACCTCATAAATAATTGTACAAAATAACACATGTATGATATCATGCTCAGACATAGTCGGCTTCAATCCAAACATGATGTTACAGTTGGCGATTATCAACGATGTTTTATTGATGTTCAACGGAGAATAATTCCACCTCATACTATTATTAAACAGAACAGCAGTTCCCTGAAGACGACAGGTATGTTTGACGCTCAGCGCTCCATCCAAGCTTTGGCCACGCCTGCAATAATCATCGACGACCTTCTTCGTAATCCAGTAGTGTTGTCAGCGCTCCTCGCACCACAATGAACAGTAATGATGTCTGCGACAGCCTATAATACTCTTAGAAGGAGGTCCCTTGACCCCAACTGCATTAATATCTATGATAATTTGCAACATAAACAGATCATGTGAAAATTCGAGCAGAAAGCAGTAACAATGGAACATGATGTAAAGTCTAGTATTATTAGTCGGTATTAGAGATTTTTTGTTGATACGAATAATATTCTTCAGTAATCGTTATTAGTTGTTACAAGCATTATTTAGTCGTCGTTAGTTTTAATAAGTTGGTATTAATCGCAATTAACCGAAAATTAGTCGTCATTATTTGTAATGAAAAGCAATTAGTTGTGATTTGTTGATATTACTTATAATCGATTTTGAGCAATCGTTATCAATCGTTATCAATCGTTATCAATGAGGATCAGTCGTAGTAGTAAATCGTAGTTGTTACTCGTAGGTGTTACTCGTATGTGTTACTCGTATGTGTTTCTCATATGTGTTACTCGTATGTGTTTCTCGTATGTGTTACTCGTATGTGTTACTCGTAGCTGTTACTCGTAGCTGTTACTCGTAGCTGTTACTCGTAGTTGTTACTCGTAGTTGTTACTCGTAGGTGTTACTAGTAGGTGTTACTCGTAGGTGTTACTCGAAGGTGTTACTCGTAGGTTTTACTCGTAGGTGTTACTCGTAGGTGTTACTCGTAGGTGTTACGCGTGGGTGTTACGCGTAGGTGTTACGCGTAGGTGTTACTCGTAGGTGTTACGCGTAGGTGTTACGCGTAGGTGTTAATCGTAGGTGTTAGTCGTAGGTGTTACTCGTAGGTGTCACTCGTAGGTGTCACTCGTAGTTGTTACTCATAGTTGTTACTCGTAGTTGTTTCTCGTAGTTGTTTCGCGTAGTTGTTTCTCGTAGTCGTCACTCGTAGTTGTTACTCGTGGTTGTTACTCGTGGTTGTTACTCGTAGTTGTTACTCGTAGTTGTTACTCGTAGTTGTTACTCGTAGTTGTTACTCGTAGTTGTTACTCATAGTTGTTAGTAGTTGTTAGTAGTTGTTAGAAAAATCTTAGTCGTCATTAGCCGTCATTAGTCGTCATTAGACGTCATTAGTCGTCATTAGTCGTCATTAGTCGTCATTAGTCGTCATTAGTCGTCATTAGTCGTCATTAGTCGTCATTAATCGTCATTAGTCATCATTAATCGTCATGAGTCGTCATTCGTCGTCACTAGTCGTCATTCGTCGTCATTCGTCGTCATTCGTCGTCATTCGTCGTCATTCGTCGTCATCAGTCGTCATAAGTCGTCATCAGTCGTCATTAGTCGTCATTAGTCGTCATTAGTCGTCATCAGTCGTCATCAGTCGTCATTAGTCGTCATTAGTCGTCATTACTCGTCATTAGTCGTCGTTAGTCGTCGTTAGTCGTCATTAGTCGTCATTAGTCGTCATTAGTCGTCATTAGTCGTCATTAGTCGTCATTAGTCGTCATTAATCATCATTAGTCGTCATTAGTCGTCACTAGTCGTCACTAGTCGTCATTAGTCGTCATTCGTCGTCACTAGTCGTCTCTAGTCGTCACTAGTTGTCATTCGTCGTCATTCGTCGTCATTCGTCGTCGTTAGTCGTCGTTAGTCGTCGTTAGTCGTCGTTAGTCGTCATTAGTTGTCATTAGTCGCATTATTCGAAATTAGTCGTCATTAGTCGTCATTAGTCGTCATTAGTCGTCATTAGTCGTCATTAGTCGTTGTTAGTCGTTGTTAGTCGTCGATAGTCTTCGATAGTCGTAGTTAGCTGTTGTTAGTCGTTGTTAGTCGTTGTTAGTCGTTGTTAGTCGTTGTTAGTCGTCGTTAGTCGTCGTTAGTCGTCGTTAGTCGTTGTTAATAGTTGTTTATCGTTGTTTATCGTTGTTTATCGTTTATAATCGTTGTTAGTTGTTGCTAGTCATTATAAGTTGTTATTCGTTTGTATTTCTTGTTATTAATCGCTATTATTTGTTATGATTTGTTATTAGTAGTATATAATCTTTATTGTCATAGGAGTAGCTACGTTAAAGGAAAAGTAAATGAAGGACATTATTCGCCACCAATTGATGGTTCCATCACAAGTGACTACCAGCACTCGAATGGCGAGTTAATTCATCAAGTACATTTCAAAAACTCATCCTTGGTGCTTAAGACGGTTTGGTATCTTAGAAAACACCATCGCACATTAAACTCCCTAGGGACGATTCTTCCACTCTTTGAGAACAACTGTTCCGTAACCTATTCTGCAACTATTGTAGAACGAATCTTCGTACATTACACTCACTAGACTATTCTGCAACTATTCTGTTGATCCGTCCGATGCTCCATCCGTCTTTCCCCAGGGCTACGTCCCTTGGGTACAGAGGCTGCCAATGCTATTAGTGAGTCCATGCCGATGGCGGCCAGCGGCGGGGGTTGGGGTGTAGCGATGTCTGTCAGTCAAGTAAATAGAATGTTATGAAGTAATTATTATTACTGTTATGGTGCCGAATATTATTCAATCCTGGTAAGTAGGTGTGTTGTCGTGGAACGTTGGCAAAACAGGAGTAAACATTCTGTGAAATAGCTGGGACAAAACTTACGAAAGGAAAAAAATATTGTCCTCTGTAAATCAAATTATTTATTGAAACCAAATAAAGGTATGTAATCAAACAGCTAAAAACGTCAATTAATCCAAAAAAAATTGTGTTTCCCCAAGCAATAAATAAAATAACAGTAACAAATATATTACCCGTAATTAACTCTACACAGTAAATGTAATTGGAGGGACCCGTGAAAATTATATTCCTGCTTCTTCAACTTATACGGTGCATGTATATCTACCGTTGAGCAACACGTTCTGTGAGAATGTGATATAAAAACCGTTGAAATCACACATTTACAACTTGTCTGTGAGAATACCTCTTGTACTTCTCTTGGACCGTCATTTAGGGCAGCACGCGCAAATAAAAAAATGGTGATGTCCGCCGAGCCGAGGCGCACAATGGAACAATAGCAGCCCACGGCACCCAGGTGCTATTAATTGAGCAGTCGCTTGTACAGAAAGAAGACCCAGTTTGCTCGTTTGCCGGCGGCGTAGACAAGGGAGGGTGGATGGGGAAGGAAGGGATAAGGCTTTTTCGTACAGCAGCGGGCAGTGTACCGCAAATTAGAGTATATCTAAACTCCTATGGTGAAATTGAACAAAGTACTGAAAAATAAATGTAGATACTGCAGCTCTGCCAACAATGTCTGCATGCGAGGTGGGAGATGTGGAGATTATGTAGATAGTGCACCTCTGCCAACATTGACTGTGACGTGGGAGGTGTGGAGATAATGTAGATACTGTACCTCTGCCAACAATGACTGCCAGGTGGGTGGTGTGGGGATAATGTGGATGCTTTACCTCTGCCAACAATGGCTGTCAGCTGGGTGGTGTGGGGATAATGTAGATACTGCACCTCTGCCAACGATAGCTGCCAGGTGGGAGGTGGGGGACTATTGTCAGTCGAGTCATGACTTGGCCTCAAAAAAAAATGCGACACCTGGCCTGAGGGGAGCTAAATGAATAAATGGAAACGATGTTGTTCTGGCCCAGTGAAGATCCGTTAGGGTAAAGTGAATACCTATACAAGGATGAGGAAGAAGTTAGGCCTGGAACACCCCACGGCGGGACTTTAGGGAAACTAGGCATTGCCATAATTTTGCGTTTACTAAAAGAGGGCTTTCTTTGGACAGGTAGGCCGTGAGTAGTAC